>PYAF01002236.1:306552-320227 GCA_007407185.1 Glycine tomentella
AAATTAAACTCTCAAATAGATTTTTACATTACTTAATATTTTTTCTTTGATTAATATACTACTAAAAAATAATAAATTATATCCTAACATATCGTATACTCACATTTTATCTAATTGTTAATAATAATAATACTTCAATCTGTATTCATTATGAATGTAAATAATTTTACATCATTAATCAGTTTGAAACTAGGAGTGTTAAAAAATAAGCCAAACTATTTTAAATTGCTAAGCCGGGCAAAAAATAAAAACTAATAAAAAATTGGATAGAATTGTATACTTTTGTGTAATTTGTTTGATTTTCAATTCTTATAATAAAAACTGAATCAAAACAATCCGAATTGCACTTCATATTTATATATCTATTTAGTTAGTTAATTATTTAATTAGTTAATAGATGTTTAATATTGTGCAGTAGTATTATTTGGAATGTTAAAGGTTGTACAGTATCATACTACATTGTACTTGGCAGGACTTTGGATCATATGGGAGAAAACATGCAACATGCTATTCCAAAACGAGGAGTTCAATCACATCTATACAATTCGCTCCAGCTATGAATTGTTGCTTGATATATATTGTGCCTTCCTTCCCTTTTAACAGCCATGTCAGCTCAGGTAATGGCTATTTGGTTTTGTTGGATTCATTAGTCAATATTTTCTTGAGCTTATGACCATTTTCAAGTGATTACAATCTGCTTGGAATTCGGATTATAAGAACTTTAGATGTAACAAAAAATTCTTTTTGACTTTTCTAAGTACAATAATTAGTATTTTTTTCTTTTTTTTAAATACTAATATGCAGATGACAAAATAAATTGAACCAAGATGAATCGGTCTACTAGTCTGCTATTAATTTGACAGAATCGAGTAGAGATCTTGATCCATTAACATATCGTGATCCACCTTACCTAACCTTTCTGTCCAAAAATAAGGCAGGATGGATTAGCCTGACAATCCACAATATTAATTATTTTTTTATAAATAATAATTATATTAATATATGAGACTACTCAATTTTTTTTAAGATAAGAAAGATCTTTTAGTTTGATTTATGTTTAATTACTTTGTGTTGTCTAAAATTTTAAGACTAATTTAGAGTTTATAATTTTATGTTATGATTTAGTTACTAGATAGACTTATTATTATTATTAATTATTATTAAAGACTATTAGTATTTTATGTGATTTAAGATTAATTTGTTATTTTAAATGTTTTGTATTATTAGTTATTTTTTAAGAATTTTTTACTTTTTTAAATGACGGATCAGTCTGTCAGTCCATCAGTTCATCTTGAGGACCCAACCCATTTTTCCATCCTACTAATATGCAAGTTAAACATGTTGGTCCATGAATTAAGGAGTCAATGCATAATAATAAGATCACGTTTAAAAGAGCAAGCAACTATTCTATCACTGTTTTATAAACATGTCTTAGTAGAAGGATTTGTGCAGCACGCGCCGTTGGGAGCGTGAAAGATAGATCTCACGATCATAATCTGCTTTTGAGTGAAACTTGAAGAACAGAAGAACAGAACACAGGTAACCTGAAGAAAACGAGTTGTGAAAGAAGAAAGAACCACATAACGGAAACCGAAACGACGCCGCAGAAGGAGTTTGCATGCTTTCCGTTTAGTGCATCCCCAAATCACGATAAGTGATGTTGTTTTTGTTCTTGACTGCGGAAAGGCAAAAGAAACATCATATGATGCACTGAATAACACACCTTGTTTGCTTCCTACATGGATCTCTAAGGTTTCTGCTCAACAAGTAAGGTTATACTTTAGTTGATTGTGTGTGTAATTTTTCACTTTATAATATGTTCAGTATTTCTAGACATCATTTTTTAATCTGTCATCTTTATCCTTAAACTTATTTTTTGAGCTTTCTGCATAGTTCATAATGTTATGGACTATTGAAACCATAAATGTTGCTATATTAGCAGTAATCTGGATTAGAATGTGGATTTTTTTAATGATAACAACTTTGAATTTTTTCGGTAGACTAAGGCTTAGCTCTTGAACTTGCAGTCAGCATTGAGAAGAGAGTGGCTGTGTGTTCTTTGTAGTTATGTAACAAACATGATTTCGGGAAGAAATATACGCAGGACATATTTTATGAAGCTTGATAGATATTGTACTTACTAGTGATCTTATTACAATAGTTCCTAAGGGCTTTGTAGTTGGCTTAAAACCCCTAGTAACTAGCATCCTTATCATCTATTGCATATGGCTTAAGTAAAACATAAGCCATCTGATCTAAGTTCACTAAGGTCGTGTCACATGACTTTTTAAATGACTTAGAACAACATCATTGTCTGCCCCTATAAATAAATACGAGATTAACTCTAATAATATAAAATAATAAATCTTGACACATTATATAATATCCTAAAATCCAATTCTATTTGCAGTTATCTTCAAATTACATTACATAATTAAAATACCTAAGCATTCAAAATTCATATGAAAATAACAGTAAAGTCATCAAAATCTAAAATATAATTATAATGGATCCTCCATTGTGCTGCATCAGTGACGAAAAAACTATAGTATCATTTACATATAAAAGAGGCTATGGACAATTTGAATAATTTATTTTTTGGTGAGGGTTGGGGGCATGGTTTTATTGCCTTATATAAAATATAAACAAAATACTAGTTTAATGTCTATGCGGATAGTGTAAAACAATTTTACAAGGTCATTCAATTACAAATCACGGTTTGAATTAATTTAAGATAATTATTTTAAAAGTCAATAAACTTATCATACATGGTGGGTTGTGATTGGATGACTGTGTAAAACTTTTTATACTATCAATACATAACCCTTTTTCTCATAAAATATTCAATTAGACATTGATGTTTTATTTTCTAGGATTTGGTACCATAATCTTTGGGGCATTATTCAATGACAAACTTGTCGTAATTTTCACCCCAGCCTATCTGAATTGGCTATCAAGGTTAATGTCTGATGAGACTATGCAGGATATGTCACTAACTCTGTGCAAGCATGCCAGTCAAGAGAATGAATGCATTTGCTGCTAACAAATATAACAGCCTTGTCTGTTAATTGCCATTTTGTTGAAAGGCTTGGTTATGAGCCATTTTCTAAAGATTAAGGATGAAAATCAATTAGACACCAGGATCATAATGGCAAAATGCAGTATATCCTCAGAATCTTCATATAGTCAATTAATTACCAGTGAATTATGAACTTAATTATTAGTCGTGAATGGAATTATTGGACCTTAAATACTGATATTGTTATCTGAATTTTCCGCTGAATCCTGTTTTTCTAAAGAGGAAGAGCTGGTCGGGTTCAACCAGGAGAGTGTTACCATCTTTATCCGAGATGTGTGTATGATGCTTTTGCAGAGTATCAGTTGCCAGAAATTTTGAGAACTCCTTTGCAATCTCTCTGTTTACAAATAGAAAGTCTAAGACTTGGAAGTATATCTGAGTTCTTGTCTAGGGCTTTGCAGTCTCCTGAGATACTCGCAGTAATGATAAATTTGATTTATTCTTTAGAATTCCATCAATTCATGTACTTTTCTTTAATAAATTATGTATTCATTTATTGTGCTGGTTATTTATATATAAATTTGGACCAGTCATTTTTTAATCATTTTATTCATAGGTACAAAATGCTATTCAACATCAACATCAACAACACCTTTAACCCAAGTTAATTGGAGTCGGTGAGGTACAAAATGCTATTGAATATTTAAAAATAAATCGGGGCTTTGGATGAGGATGAGAATCTCACTATTCTAGGTTGGTTGATCCCTTCTAGTCCTGGAAAATTTGGCTTATTTTTCCTCTTGAAATGATGAAGACTTGTATTTGGGCCTTCAATTGACAGGGTGCTATCTGACAATGCTTCCTATGGAACCCAAACTTGGCAAGATGCTTATATTAGGTGCTATTTTCAATTGCCTGGATCCCATATTAACTGTTGTTGCTGGGCTTAGCGTGAGAGATCCTTTTCTAACATCATTGGATAAAAAAGATGTAAGTTGTTCCTGTTTTAGATGATTGAGTAATGATGGAAAAGCTAATCCTTTTTTATTATAAATATAGGTCACTCAAAATTTAATTGTATGATTCTGTTCCTGACTTGTTCCCTATATTACATAACTATAACATTTTCTTTTCTATTTTTTAGTTCTGTTCCTTAGACACTAATTTCAATTGAATTTGCTTTGAGAACCCAGCTCTGCTGAAATTTATTTAAATTGGGGCTCTCTTTTGTTGTGTACATACGGAAATATGGTAGTAGGAATAGGAAGTCTGTGCATATGGAAAATCTTTCACAGATAATACTGTGTTTGTAAACTTAAATGTATTACAGATCTTACCACTGTAACCAAAAAATTGACGCTAAGTCTTGCATTTGTTTCATTTTTTCTTTCTTCTCCCAATCTACCCTGTCCTCTTTAGTAAAATTTGATTAAGTTTGTGTTATGTGTTTAGAAGAATAGGGCAAGTATCTATTCAATTTTTTTCAAACTCATTGCATCACAGTCACAGCACTCCTACAATAATTTATTTCTGTTCTGCATCAGTGTGGCAAGTATGAGTTAACTATATAGTCAGTATGTGCTGACTATAACTTGTTTTCTTTAATAGCTTTTACCAATTAATTCTTCTGAGCTACTTCTCTCTCTCTCTCTCTCTCTATATATATATATATATGTGTGTGTGTGTGTGTGTGTGTAGCATTGGTCATCTTATGCCATTCATACTTCTTATTTTCTTTCACTAGGCTTTTCTGTAGAAGTATCTTCTTGTAATTAAGAAACCCTTTTTTTTTCTATCCCTAGCAACATACTATTATTGGGTGAAACTTATGTGCACAGTGTGCCCCATTAAATTATATGGGTTCCACTTCCTATTGAGTGGTAACCACATGAAATTCATCCAATAATAGAGTTGAAAGCAGTGAGGTGCTAGCATGTCTCCAAAAAAAAATTAGAGGATGCATTTTGTATACTGCTTAAAAGGGACTTTTAACTGCACTTTTAAAAAAATAAAAAACAATTAAGACTTCTACACTGGGTTTCATTGCCAAAATTATGTCGTGATCTTTTTGACATTTTTCTCAATGTAAGAGCTAGTTAGTTTTAAGTACTATTTCAGTTAATTAGATATATTTGAAGTTTTTAATGGATATAGTCACTTATATGACAGTCGTATATGTAATGGCCCATTTGTTTTCCGCTCATTGGGTGATGGTCTTGTCTTGAACTGAATTTCATTATTTGACAGTTCAAAGTTCTTCATTGTAGCTTGCAGAGGCAGCAAAAAGTCAATTCTGTGGTGCATACAGTGATCACCTTGAACTTGTAAGGGCATATGAAGGTTGGAAAGAGGCTGAAATGGACCTTGGAGGATATGAATACTGCTGGAAGTATTTTCTTTCCTCACAATCCATGAAAGCTATTGATGCTCTTCGGAGAGAGTTCATATGCCTGCTCAAGGATATCGGATTAGTTGATAGCAACACAACCAGCTGCAATGCATGGAGCCCTGATGTAAATCTTATCCGGGCAGTTATTTGCTATGGTCTATGTCCTGGAATTTGTTCTGTTGTGGTATGTCCTTTTATACGACAAACATAATATATTATTATAGAAGCCTTTCCCCTCTAATCAATGGTGGGTTGAGGTCGGGACCAAGAGGGGCAGTTCGCCTCCACTCCTCTTTTTGCTTTAACATTACATGCCATTTTAACATGTTTACAACTTGCATCTTTCCCTAATGCGTCCTTCCTTTCTCCACTTCTTTTGTGCTATGTACCCACACACAAAAAAAGGAATGATGTCAATACACAACCATACTCACAAATAAATCACCACTAAGCTCTATGTGGTCATGATTTAAGGGACAGTTAATTATCTAATGGCTTGGTCAGCCTAATTGTGGTTTTATATTTGTGTTCTGTTTAGTGTCAGAGTTATAATGCACAATGACAATTTCTAATATTTGACTCAATTATGTTTTTATAAATATATCATTATTTAAATTTTAAATTTTTGGTCATCAACTTCTCATATTGGTAGATGCCCATCCTGAAATTTAGTCCTGGTTACTGTCCTCAAATAGTTCACTGCTTGGAGTTGTACCATGTGTTACTATTTTATATTAGCATATTATGTTTTGAGTATATAAATAAGATTTAATTTCATTTGCAGCATAATGAGAAATCATTCTCTTTGAAAACAATGGAGGATGGTCAAGTGCTCCTATATTCGGTTAGTCCATTCAAACCTTTATAATCTGCTGCTGGTTGTGAAACATTTAAAATAATTCTATTCATGTTTTTATGTTCCCTTTTGATTTTTCTTCTTCTTTTGCTTTCCTTTTAAATCAAATCTTCATTTCATTTGCCTAGAACTCAGTGAATGCTCGGGAAACTAAAATTCCATATCCATGGCTAGTTTTTAATGAGAAGATAAAAGTGAACTCAGTTTTTCTTCGTGACTCAACAGCTGTGTCTGATTCAGTGGTGCTTCTGTTTGGTGGAAGCTTATTGAAAGGAGATGCTGCAAGTGTGATGTGATTTTTTGTTGGTTCTTGTGTATATATTCTTGTTTATAGTTTCAAATTGCTGTCTCAGTTTTAGTTGTCTGATGTTTTACTGGATTTCAACCCTTTTCTATCAGGATAATCACCTAAGAATGTTGGGAGGATATCTTGACTTTTTCATGGAGCCCAGTGTTGCTGAAATGTACCAGAGTATAACCAGAGAACTTGATGACTTCATTTTCAGAGCAAAGTAGGTGCAAATTAATTTCATGCTCCTACTAACTTGATGCAAATAGAACTAGCATTCTATTTTAGTGATTTTTCGCTTGGCAATCTGCAACGATGACATGATAGTTAACTTTTAATTTGAACTTTGTATTTGGCAGCTACTAGTTCCAAGAATGGGCATACAGTGGTATCATGATCTCCTATATGCAGTACGACTGCTGATGACAAATGTGAAGGTAGATTGTATTTGGTCGCCAGGTTCTTAAACATCAAAGAAATTTACTATGATGGCCTCACACCCAACCTTGGTTTCAAGGACTGAAGAGTGGACCTGGGGGTGATAATTCTAAAAGTCAGCTCCAAACCTTGCTTACGAGAGCAGGGTTTGCAGCACCCATCTACATGTCTAAACAGTTGAAGAACAATCAGTTTCAGGCTACAGTTGAATTCAATGGAATGCAGATAATGGGTCAACCTTGTAACAATAAAAAGAGTGCAGAAATGAGGCACTGCAATGGCTGATGGGTGGAAAGCAAACAGGCAGGGAGTATATTAATCACGTGTCGATGTTACTTAAGAAAAGTAAGAAGGATCACAATTAAATAGTCAAAGTAATAAGCTCAATGCAAAGGTAAAGGAGCCCGAGGTGAAGGATGTATGTGGTTCCTGCTCTCTTCTTCTAGAGGGACATGTGGTTTGACAGGGCATAGTTACTACACAGTCCTGGATCATTGAGTCAATTTGCTCATGAAAACAGCCAAGCTCCTATCAAGCATCAAACAGATTGAAGTTGAAGATGCTCATTCTTGGTTGAAGCAAAATAAAAGGATCATCGGTGAACATGAAGCAAGTAACTGCCAATCAAGGCTTGAGGATATTAAACTTTTCCAATTTGGTGTTTGTACATCATCAGCGAGAAAATAAATAGTCATACAATAGGAGGGTTTAGTACATAACATTCATTCATTGGGTTGGGGGTGGGGGGATGCCGGATGTGAGCGGGATGATGCCACACTCGAATTCCTAGATTTTGACCCATCAATTCTTTGTATAGTAATTATCAATTTTGACATCATAAAATCCAAAATATGTTGTTGAACCATCTGGATATTTTTTTTTTGTGTTTGGGAGAAAAACGAGATGGACAGGTTTTGGACAAAAGTTGCAGGTGAAAGAAATAGAAAACTGAAACGATTGTTCAGCGTGAATAAATTTTGGGCGGTGACAAAAATAAGTTGGAATTGAAACCCAATGCGGTTCTGTTGCCAGCTCAACATAGTGTTTGATAGGACGAAAATAGATGAAATGTAGAAATTCTTTTATTTGTCTTTTATTGAAAGGATTTGGATGAAAGAAAAAAATATTATAATTATTTAGAATTTTTTTTATAAGAAATTTAGAATTTTTGGACTAAGTTATTTTCCTTATCTTTTTTATTGATGTTTAAAAGGATATGTTATTTTTTATTTTTTTTTAGTGGTAGATCTTAAATTGGGATCTTAGACTACTTTTTGATGGATCCCAAGTAGGATTGAAGATATTAAGATCTGTGACATTTTTTCCTTTATTAGTAGATCCCAAATTGAGATCTTAGATAATTTTAATGAGTTCCACATAGATCTCATTTTTAAATATTTAAAATTTAATTAAATTAATTAAGTAATTAATTTTGATTAATAAAACATTAAAAATATATAAATATTAATAAAACATATAATTAATTTTAAGTAATTAATTTTAACTTTTAATTTTATTTTATTTATTTATTTTTCATTTTTTTCGTCTTATCATATAATTTTTTTTTTTAAACTTCGTTGGGTTTATTTGGATTTTCACGTGGAGATTTGTTTTTCTTTAGTGGTGGATATGAGAAAAGAGAGATAGGCTACTTTTTTTTTTCCCCTTCATTAAAATTTCTCTGCTTAATCAAGTGTGTTTTTTTTTCTTCCCTTTCATTAGCTCTTCTATTTATTCATTAGGATTAAGATTTGCTATCTCACTTATTTTAGCTGAATAATGCGCATATCCGAGAAAAAAACAATGTCAGATTCCTTACCTTTTGTTACTTCTGAGAACCTTTACACGGCTCACGCAATGGTATGAACCCGTTAATAAAATTCGTTGCATTAATACAGCAGAAAAATCCGTTGCATATAGAAAGTTTTAATTAATCAATTTTTTTACTTTAAAAAAACCAACTTTTTGTTGCCTATTTTTTTTTTTTTGGAAGCAATTTGTATATTTAGACTAGTTTATCTTAAATTTCAAATAGCTAATTAAAAATTTAAATTTCAAACAGCTAATTAAAAATTTAAATTTAGACAACAGCTCTTTTTCCCCCCTTTCGAAACTAAACGTGCATAATGTAGTCTCACCCACTGATTTCAGATTAGAAGACTAGCAAAACAACACATGGGAATGGCAAATGCAGAAGCAATGCTTATGAACTGCATAAAAAATAAAAACCGCTCACCAAAAATACAACTATAAGAAACAGTCATAGCATATTATTTAATATTTATATTACTTTTCAAATTTTAAAACTAAGCAAATATGGCACTCAGAACAGATGCAGATTAAATATGCCAATCTCCAATCACAAACTGGACTGCCAAGAGCAAAATCTGAACAGGCAAATAAAAAATTACTAAGCAGTAAACTTTGTTTTTCTTCTGTTCTTTTCCCATTTGGGTTTTTACTAATCCCCAACCTCCATTTTACCAAGAAAACCTTTCTTTCTAGCTTTTCAATTTATTCAAACTCATTTGCTAGAAGTTGAAAAAAAATAAAAATACAACATCCAAGTCCCCTTCGAATTCACTGCTAAGAAGGAATGATAAATAGCTAAAACAAAACAACTGAAACCCAAAGACTCCTAAAGTTTTAGTAGGTATAGCCCTTGACAAACATTCCCTTCTTGGCCTCTTCACTCTCACCCTCCGCAGAGTATCTTCCAAGTTGAGCCAATGAGTTTGCTTTAGCACGCACCAAAAGGGACTTTTGAGCAGCTTCCACATTCTCAGGGTGTCCTTGCCATGTCTTTAGCACGGTGTTCTGAAGAGCCCGTGCATATGAGAAAGAAACATGCCATGGGTTGGGACTTTGGTTCATTGCATTAAGATTTAGTGTTGCTTCCACTTCAGATTGTCCACCAGACAAAAACTGAGAATACAAACAGAACATTGTTTACAGCTTAATTTAGAGGTTCTAAATTTCAAATTCTCAATCAAGTGTAATATTACATGAAAAATAATTGAGATCAGCATCATCATGATGTGCTTGCTTGCCATGCATGCAAATCTGATTGTCACACAATTTATATGAAGAGGAAACAAAAAGGTGCGGTAACTATACCATGATTCCAGGGACAGCAGGAGGAACTCTTCTTCTAAGCATGGTTAGAGTATATTTGGCAATGGTTTCTGGAGAAGCCTTTTCCTTGTGTTCAGCCCCAGGTGTAACCATGCTAGGTTTGAGCAAAATTCCCTCAAAAAGGACATTGTTTTCAGCCAAATAGAAGAAGACTTCTGACCAGACCTTCTCGGCCACTTCCAGCGTCCTCTCAATTGGGTGGTCTCCATCAAGAAGAATTTCAGGCTCGACGATTGGCACAAGACCATTGTCCTGCAATGGAACATAAATGGAGTCATGGGATAAGTGCATTGTGAGGAAAAATCCTTACTCAAGATAAACAGTAAATAAGTGTTTTATGTACACTGACGACATCACAATATCAAACCATAAATAAAAAGTTCACAAACATAGCAAAAATTACATGGTTACCATTCAATCAAATTTGACACCCTGTGCACAAGTTAACATGTACTTAAAATATCTACTACCTTTGTCACACAGTTCAAACTAAACCCACAAGGCCACAACCAAAGTTACTCCCTTCAAATGAAAGAACCACCATATCAGACAGGCACGGTGAACAGGACCAAAGGGATAAACTACAAAAAATTGTATATTACTTCTAAGAATCAGCTAATGTCAGCAAACACAGATTCATGGGTACAAGAATACCTGAGAGATAGCAGCATAACGTGCAAGTCCCCACGCTGCTTCCTTGACAGCTAATGCAGAAGGACCACATGGAATGCTAACAACGGTCCTCCTGTAGCCCACAACAAAATTTGAAACTCAATTTCAATGCATCCAATCAAGAAGAAACTTTCACAAAAGAACAAAAGAAAGAATGACTTACCACTTGGCAAATCGAGCACCTTGCTTGTAGTATTCTGCAGACCTAGAAGCCAATCCATCTAGCCCTTGGCACCAAGATTCATTGTTTGACCCTGGCAGAGGGACCAGACCCTAAAAAGAGCAAAACTATAAACATAACCACCAAGCCAAGCCAGTTTCTAATCAGTGAGACAAGACCAAATGACACTCAACAACAACAAACCTTGTCAACTTTGATGCCAGGCACAATGTTCTGATCGCGGAGGCAATCAACAAATTGTTTTCCATCTGTTGTTGACTGGTAAAGGGTTTCTTCAAAAAGGATTGCACCAGAGATGTATTCACCGAGGCCAGGTGTGGTGAGCAGAAGCTGCCTATAGGCCTGGCGATTCACCTCAGTATTGTCCAATCCAATGGATGCTAATCGTTTCCCACATGTGGCATTTGATTCATCAATTGCAAGAATTCCACGGCCGGGTGATGCAATGGATTTCTATACAACCAACAAAAGAAAAAGAAAAAAAAAAACAAATCAATAACCCATCTAAGGAAATTAATCTATCTGTATAATGTTTTTATAACTAAACTAGAATCTAAATCAACACAGAACAACAACAACAACTAAAAGCATGTTCTAAGTGCTAAAGTATTAGTAAAAAGTCAAACACAAGGGAATCTCAGAGTAAACTAACGTAAATCAACAACCAAAACCAAAGGGGTGCCCCATAACAGCAAAGTTGAAAACTTTAGAGCACGAAAACGTTGAAAAGAAGAGAAGTGATAAAGGGCAAGAAAAAAATGATCAAAGAAAAGGAGGGTACTAACGGCGGTTTGGACGAGTTCGTGTTGGTAAGAAGAAGCGCGGATCGGAAGAGAGACTCGGCGAGAAGACGATCCACGGCGAGGAGAGAAGGAATTGTGGGCGATCCACTGGGAAGAAGACAAGGTGTTGAGCTTTGCAGACGCTACCATGGCCATTAGAGTGAAGAGAAACAGGAAGTGGTGTTGTATGGTTCTATGGTTTTGTGATGTGATGTGAAAGTTTAATACTTAATAGTGAGGTGAGATGAAACAGAAACGAGGATTGGTTTTCTTGGCGACTCCGCGGTAGGTGATGTGAGACAGCTCTCAAGCGGCAATACCAAACCTGACTAACAACAACCCACTTTTTCCTATTTTTTTGGATTTTAGCTTTTAATACTAAAAAAAAATATAAAACTCATGGCATATCCATGGGTAATAGTATAAAGCTTCATTGTATTTATGTGTAAAAAGAATAATTTATTTAGAAAAATAATCATTTTCAGTTTTCTTTATGTGAAATTTTTTCTTGTATCAACAATAATCAGCAAGTAAAAGTAGTCTTGATCTAATAGGTTGAATATACATAATATTTGATCCAAGACAAAAAAAAATACAAGTTAAAGGAAATATTTAAATATAACACGAATCCGAAATAAAAAAAAATATTATAAACTCAAAATGAGAATGATTCATTTATATTATAAATTCAAAATGAGAATTATTCATTTATATGAGAACTCAAATATATTTGAATCTTACAAATAATGATTAATATAAGTGATAACGACTTATATCTTTTAATCAAGTGATTTAGAGTTCAAAATTTAATTGATCTTTAGATATGATGAAATAAATTTAGTTAAAAATAAAATATTTACTTTATATGCTTTCAAGTTATCCGATAAAGATTTATGATGAACTCTTATCCAATTATTATTTTTAAATAACAACACATAATTTTTTTTAGATAAAAAGAGGTTTGATATTCGAAATAAAATTTCATTACTTTATTATTATACATTAAAATATATACTCTTCAAACATTAATTTTAAATTAATTAAAATATAAGTCAGTTAAATCCAACGTATCATATAATTTTGTTTTAAAACTATTAGAATTTAATAACTAGTAAAATCTTTTACACGATTA
This sequence comes from Glycine tomentella, assembly GCA_007407185.1. Taxonomy (NCBI): domain Eukaryota; kingdom Viridiplantae; phylum Streptophyta; class Magnoliopsida; order Fabales; family Fabaceae; genus Glycine; species Glycine tomentella. The sequence continues at coordinate 319,446 of PYAF01002236.1, forward strand.
GTCAATCAATCAGAAATAATTATTTTTATAATTTTGAAGGTAGTTATTTCACTTACAATGATTCAGATAAAAAAAATATAATAAGCGGCTTTAAGCGGGGCTAAAAGCCCAAAAGATGTTTTTCATGCATAGGAGAAAACACAGAAAGACATGAAGAAAGAAAAAAAGATTGCTGATGCATGGTTAATCGACTATAACACCCACATTATCTATTATCTATCAACCAAGAAAACAAATGGTGTAAAGCACTTCAAATGATCGATTCGATTGTTTAGCCAGTTGTAAGTATGTTTGAAACTGATTTGCAAGCAAGTCCTTCAGCTCACGGATCTGATAATCACAGTTTTTTCTTCCCAAAATAAGGGTACATTAGAAAATTTCCTTTTAGTTATTTTATTTTTATTTATTTTATAAATATTATTATTTAGTAGCGCATTTAATAGAAATGAGTTTTAAATGCACATTTATTATGAGTTATTTGGAAAACAATAGTGTATTTAATGCATTAATTAATTCATTACTATGCATTTATTTATTGTAGTATATGATATAAATATAATTTTTTATATATAGTCATTTGAAATTATATCGATTTAATATTTTTCAAAATAATATATATATATATATATATATATTCAACTAATGAATTGTAATATTTTAACTGAAAAAATCACTCAATTAAAGTTAGTCAATTTAAATAATTAAACATCTACAAGAATATAAAAAATTGAATATTTTTTTTGTCTAATTTAGAGGTTTACAAGATAGCAAATGATTTACAA
>PYAF01002236.1:320327-345235 GCA_007407185.1 Glycine tomentella
CTTAAATAATATCAATGGTTTTCTTAAGTCAACAATGCATTTTTTAACACATTTTTTCTAATATACACTTTACTATTAGTTGAAATTGATTGAAAACTACAAAACTAAAAAATATTAAATAAGTTGTGAAATTCATTAAAATTTATTATTTTTAATAATTTTTAACAAATAATAAAAAAATATATTCAAAATAATATGTTTCATATGCTTAAAATCATGGATGAGATAAGGATGTTTGAAAAAATAATAATCTAAGAAGACCATTATTTTCATTTTGAAGTAAAGTTTTATATGTAAACATTTTATAATAAATAAATTATAGGCAAGTTAAATAAATACCATAAGAAAGAAAAAAAATATAGAAACAATATGACAGAAGAAAATAAATAAATATACAAATGTACAAGACATCGAGAAAAGAAAAAAAAAACATTTAAAGTTTTACGTATAATGAAAAAACCAACAAAGATTGATTCAGAAACCCACAAGGACCAGAGACATGAATTGAACGGTACTGAGGTTTACTTATACCAGCCTCACCCTCAACCCTCTTTTTCTTTACTTCATTCTGAGAATTCCAAGTTCTGTTCTGAGAATTCATTCACAACAACCACCTTTCTCTGTTTTATTATTCCTTCACTCTGTGAAAACAAAACCAAAACATGTCTCAGAACCAGAATGGCAAGTGGGTGCGAATTGCCCCAGGACAACAACTTCGAGGCTCCTCCAATGGACACGTGGAAGTGGGAGGTTCCAACCGGCTCTGCATAAACCCTCAGAAAGATCACAAATCCGAAAACTATGAGGACCTTCAATTGGAGTTCAACCCTCTTGTGTTCAGCTCTCTGGAGCAGTATTTGCCTCCTCACATGTTGAGCCTCTCACGTGAGGTTAAGGTTCACTACATGAGGAACATTCTGCTTCGCTATTTGCCCGAGACTGAGCGCATTCGGGTGTGTGTCACTCTAATTTTGGAATTCTGCGGCTGCTTTTTTTTTTCTTTTTCTGTTGACTTAATATGTGTTTGAAAAATAATAATAGTGGACTGAAATGAAAGGGCCCAGATGGGTGTTGGAGTTTGAAAGCCGTGGATTTTTTCGTTTTTTGAATAAAAATTTGATTTTGATGTTGCCCTTAATCAATAAGGACGCGTTTGTGGTGCCCTGTTGTGCATTGTGATTGGTTTGGGGAGAATTTTGGGAAAATGTTGATGTTTTTTTGAAAATTGGGGAAAGTAGGAATTTGAATTGTGTTTCATTTTTATCTCCCTTAATTGATAGCAAACAATTTGGATGATTCTATATACTTTTTGACTGCTGAATGGTGGGATGCATGTTCTGAAGATGGTTGTGTCTGTTTAATTAAAAAGTGGGTCTTTCAATAAAGACATGTTTCCAAATCATTATGATGTTAGTCTTGTCTGCTTAGTTCTTTTGAATAATGTCAATCTTATCTTTTATTGGCATGCTTTTTTGTCGCTTGGAACTTGGAAGTACTTGCTTGTACCTATTTTGAAAATGATACATCTGCTATGTATGTAAGCGGGTTTTATGGAAGCTTAGTATTCTCAAGTGTAGGCAGTTGTCGTAGAAAAAGGTCATAACATGTGTTATTTGGTTACTGGTATTAAAATTACTTGTTAACCTAAAAAGGTGAGATAAGTGAGCACAGTGATCGTTGTATTGTTGATAGCAAGTTTTACTTAGTATGACAGTGGATATGTGTTTATTTTATTTTTCGTGGGTTTTGTGGGTCACTCTTTTGAGTTTTATTTATTCTATGTTGGATTGAACAGATTCAAAAACACAAGGAATACAGGCACAGGATCATGCTAAATTATCCTGTAAGTTTTCAACTGAATGTCGTATTGGCAGTTTTGTTCATTTGTAAATTGAATATTTTGATGGATTTTATGATTCTTTTGGAAATTGGGGGAAATGCTGTTGATGGGATAATTTTTCTTACTTCTAATGGGTGCCATATTTTTATTTGGTACTCATCAATGAGAATTTGGAATTACCAAATGTTAACATTAGAATTTTCTGAACTGAGAACAGTTGTCCTGTCTCATTTCTGTATGTAGCATGCATGTTCTGATCATGTCATGCTCAATCTTACCTGGTTATTTACTTCGTTTGTAGCCGCTGTATAAGCAGATATATAGTATGGATGCTGAGAAATTTTTCACACCATCATTTCTCAGAGCAGTTAAAGAAAATACAGAAGCAAGTTTTAGAAGTATAATGGCTGAACCTCGTAAAGGACTTTATACATTTGAAATGCTTCAACCACAATTTTGTGAAATGCTGATGTCTGAGGTATCACATTTCTTTCTTTTCCTTTTCATGCATAAATCTTTTTATCTGTTCTGTATTAGTGTTTTGTGTTCTTATCAAGTTCTGATCACTTAGGTGGATAATTTTGAAAGATGGGTCCATGACACCAAGTTCAGAATTATGCGACCAAATATAATGAATCAATATGGTGCTGTTCTTGATGATTTTGGCATGGAATCCATGCTCGACAAATTGATGAGTGATTTCATAAGTCCTATATCTCGAGGTTATTTTTTATTTTTCATCATAAGAATTGATTAGAAAATTATGACTGAAAGAAACGAATATAGTGATGTGAACTAACTTTTGCAATTTGAATTTTTTAGTTTTCTACACTGAAATTGGTGGAACCTCGCTGGACTCCCATCATGGGTTTGTTGTTGAATATGGAATCAATCGGGATGTGGAACTTGGTAGGTTTCTCAAACTTAGGTCACTGTTTTGTGGATATGCAGTTGCCTGGAATCTGTAAAAAATATTTTGAACCTAAATGGAGTTTAATGTTTCAAGCATATCTATTTATGGCTTTATATTGATCTACTTTAATCATTCTTTTTATGGTATACGCATTTACCTGTAACCTTGCAGATTTTGATCTATTACTTGACCATAACAAAAGGATAAGAAAATAGAATTGTGTTAGATTTTTCAGATTGTCTGAAATACTGAGATTTTAAGTTGCTATATATTGTAGCCTCAATGCCTTGTATGCCTGTTTTGTTTTTTGATTTCTTTGTAGTAGGATACCTGATCTTCCCCCTTAGGATTTTTGGGATGGATATTTTTTTTTTTTTTGGGGGGGGGTGGGGGGGAGGGTAAATTTTTCATTGCAAGTATATATTCTCAAATTCGGGAGTTTTTAGAATAGAAGGTAAATTAATCCCCCTCCTTCCTTATTTCCCTCCCAAATCCTCCATCTAAAATAACTGAAGTTCACTGTAGTTTTTTATGGAGACTCCATTACTTCAAGTTCACTCTAACTATCAATGATACTTGGGTTATTTTTGCTCATCTTTGGTTAAATTTTACTTTAAATTTTGTCTCTTGTTGCCTTACTTGTTAATCCATCACAAATTATGATTATTAGATACTTTTCTCTCATGAATTTAATTCTATGCTAGATCTTTTTCCTTCTTATATTGCTTACTTTGATGCTTACATATTTTGTGTAGTATATGAGTGTATCTTGCTTTACTTTCTTGGCTGCCTGTCTTTCTGTGTACCTCTCTCCCAACAAATTAATTTTATATGCTTCTGTTGAAATCTAAAGAGCAATATTTTTATAGGCTTCCATGTGGATGACGCAGAAGTCACCTTAAATATTTGCTTGGGAAACGAATTTTCTGGTGGAGAACTGTTCTTCCGGGGTGTTCGATGTGATGAACATGTAAATTCAGATATCCAACCAGGGGTATGTTTACTACATTTATGCTGAATAATTCATATTAAACTACATTGATCTCCAGCATATATCTGAATTCTGTTTTAAACTTAAAAGAGAAAATAGTTATGTCAGCCAGTTGATTATTCATACCATTTCAGTGTTCGGGATGGTTGTCCCCCATCCCTATCCCTTGTTGCTAAAAGCTGAAAATGTTGCACTCGAACCAAGTCACAGCTAGCTGTTATAGTTGGAGAACCCAAGGCCTTATAAATCCCATACCAAAATCTCATGCTTCTAACATTAGACTCAAGTCTTAGACCTTGCAATTAGATCCTAACATACTATTTATTTCCTGAGTATATAATGGACAAACACGTTATAAATTTCTGAGTTGTACATTTCATATTTTCTTACTGAAAATATGAAATGTAGACATTTAGTAATAAGTATATGAATTTCATACAGTCAATTAGTTTGTTAAATAAATAACTCTGAACATATCTTTGTAGGAGATCTTTGATTATCCCCATGTTCCAGGACATGCAATTCTTCATCCTGGTCGTCACCGGCATGGCGTTAGACCTACTACATCTGGGAATCGGATGAATTTAATTATCTGGTGTAGAAGGTATTTACATCACTTCTTTTTTACTAATTGAGGGAATTCACACAGCATGACCCTTGTTTCACTGAAGCACAAAATTTTCGACACATATCCCCTTGTGACTTTAGATTGCAAAATATAATCATGGTTATGGTCAATTACACATGCATCAACCTTCATGCTTTCATGCAGTTCGGCTTTTAGAGAGTTGAAGAAATATCGGAAAGATTTTTCTAGCTGGTGTGGAGAATGCAAACGCAAGAAGAAGGAGAAAGAACGCATATTAGTTCTGGCCACCCAACAGGTAACACTCATTAACAGTAACAGCCTTTGAGTTGAAAGGAATGACTAAGATTAATGTTAAAGTTGTCATCCTCCATGAAACTATCTCTCCGTGTCTTCACTTTACAGGAATTAATGAACAGGGGAATGCAATCGGCCTCGTGAACTTGCACATGAAAATCGTGCTTGTATAGTTGATTCACCATTGAGCTTTTTTTACTGTTTCTAGATTCTGGATTGTTTTTAGTGAAATGAAATGTGATGTAAGTTATAGGCATGCGTTTCATAGAGTAACAAGAACAAAAGAGGAAAACAAATATAGTTTAATATTTGAATGTTTTTAATTTCTAATGATATTAATAAGGAACTAGAGTTCCTGATTTTTTTTCTTTTGGTTTCTCGATTGGGGCCTTGCCTCTTTACTTGCTCAGAAGATTAAAGGCCAGCCACAACACTGAATCTCAGGGCATCCCTAACCAAACAATTCCAATCAATTAATATTTTTAACATTTTATTACTTTAAACGACTCAACATTTTATTCTAATTGAGTTACCTTTTAAAAAAATGAATCTTGCAACTTAATCAACACATATATTAGAAAAAAATAGTCATGGGTAAAAGGTAATTATGAAACTACCAAAAGGATCATAGCAATGGATGCTAGTTTTAGCACCTGATGTTTTCAGGTGGATTTGTTGAAATACAATTTCGAGGAAAGACTTGGTTTTACGTTTACTATTTTAATATGTGGAACATCAAGTTGTGGGATTTGTTGAAAGAATAGAGTCTGGACATCTTTGTTTCAAAATTCAAAAATCCAACAATCTCAAGGGTAAGATTCTCAAGAAGAAAAGACACATTCCTTAATTTTGCTCTATTTATTAGATGAGGTTGCTAAAGAACAAACTATTGCTGGTTTCTCCAACGAAATTTCTGATTTATCTCTAATATAACAATTACCTCTCATACAATTTAATAATAAATTGGATTCTATACTTTATAATTTAATATTATTAAATCCTAAACATTATAATTTAATAATAAAATATACCGCAAATTTAATAATAGGACATATGAATAAGTAATATAACAAAAAATATTTTTTTATTATAAAAATTTAACATATGAATAATGTTATTACTTTTACAAAATAAAAAGAATTATCCAGTTTACATTTTGATTATTTATTTTAAAATAGAGATGTTTAGTTCCTTAATTTTTGAAAATTCAATTTTTAATTTAATCTATATTTATTTCTTCTATTTCTAATTAATTAAATTAATTTTTATAATATCATAAATGAATATGCTAAAACTAAAGTGCAATTGAATTAAAATAAAACACAATATTTTGTATACTATGACAATCTTATAAAAATTGGTTTGACTCGGCCTGTTGGATCGAGATCCGATGGTCAAATCGGTCTAATTTCACTTTTGAATCGGATATATAATTGATCCGGTTAAACAGGTTCCTGGTTAAACTACTTCGACCTGGCCATTTGTTTGATTTTTTTTAAATAAATAATTTTTTTGGAAAAAAATATATTTTTTAAAAAAATTTGATTTTGAAATATGAATAAATTTTTATTACTCAAATAATGTTAGTTATATACTTATATATAATAGATACATATATAATTTTCAAATTTTAATATATAATAGGTCAAACCGAACCAATTATTGATCCACAGGTTAGATAAGTGATCAAGTCAATAATCGGATCAGATTTCATAACTATCTATCATGATATTATATTTATAATAATTTTATTTATTTTGAAATATACATTGTAAAATATATCTTGATTTAAGTTTTATATATTTTGAAATATACCATTTTTAAACTCCAACTTTTTTTTTCCAAATTTGGGATGTAGTTGATAAAATAAAACTTTTATATTATAAAAAATGATAAAAACAGAATGAATCAATATTATCGAGCATAACACTAATAATATATTGGAGTTGTTAATAAAGATCCATCTAAAAAAACAGCAATATAAGCTCAAACTTTAAACAATTTCACCGAATGCCCGATTGCAATTATTCAACTAACTCCTACGAATCTTCAATGTAAGAATATACTTTTTTACATGATGTAAGGAAGTTTTTAGATTATAAAATTATTATTTTATTTTAACTTAATCATAAACCTGATAAAAAATATATAAACCATTTTAATATTATGTGACGTCCCTTTCTTCTTTTTCCTCTGTTTGTGAAAAGACGTTCCTAATCTCTTCGCCTCTCTCGAGCACTATTTGCCTCCTCATAATGCTCATCCTCTCACGCGATGTTAAGCTTCACTACATCAGGAACATTCTTCTTCGCTATTTGCCTAAGAATGACCGCAACTGGGTTCCCCTTTTTTTAATTAATTCAATTTTTTTTTATATTCCCCTTATTAATCAATAAGCTATAGTTTAGTTTGTTATTCTATGTTTGATTCAACAGATTCAAAAACTGAGGGATTACAGGCTAAAGATCATATTGAATTATCCAGTAAGTTCTCAACATATTTGACAAATGACAGTTTTTTTGTTCATTTGTAAATTTATTATTTTGATGCTTTTATTTTATGATGCTTTTCCGAATTTGTGGCATGGGATAGTTTCTGTTACACTTGGAATCAGCACATGTTAACATTAGAATTTTCTGAATCGATAACAGTCATACTGTCTCTTTGTGTATGTCCCAATCTTACCAGTATTCACTTTTGTTTGTAGCCGTTGCATAAGGAGATATTTACTATGGATGCTGAGAACTTTTTCGTACCATCATTTCTCAGAGCAATTAAAGAAAACACAGAAGCGAATTTTAGAAGTATAATGGCTGAACCTTGTAAAGGAGTTTATACATTTGAAATGCTTCAACCGCAATTTTGTTAAAAAACTGATGTCTGAGGTATCACATTTCTTTCCTTTCCTTTACTTTCATGCATATAAATCGCTTTATCTATTCTATATTAGTGTTTTATGTTCTTATCAAATTCTGATTGCTTAGGTGGATCATTTTGAAAGATGGGTCCATGATACCAAACTCAAAATCATGCGTCCTAATGCAATGAATAAAAATAAACATGGTGTTATTCTTGACGATTTTGCCTTTGAAGCCATGCTTGACAGATTTATATGTGATTTCATATAAATTATTGAGAATGATTTATATCTGATTTCATACTATATCTCGAGGTTATTTTTTTTATTTTTCTTATTGAGAATGAATTAGAAAATTATGATTGAGATGAAGAAACTAATATAATGATTTGGACTCCCTTTTGCAATTTGATTTTTTTTATTTTTTTTTTGTAGTTTTCTACCCTGAACTTGGTGGATCCTCAATGGACTCTCACCATGGTTTTGTTGTTGAATATGGAATTAATAAGGAGGTGGAACTTGGTATGTTTCTCAAACTTAGGTCACTGCTTTGGATGGAATCTGTAATGAATTTTAACCTAAATGGAGTTTAATGTTTCAAGCATGTCTATTTATGGTTTTATGTTGATCTGATCTACTTTAATCATTCTCTTGATGGTATATGCATTTACCTGTCATCTTGCAGATTTTGATTCTTTTATTTGACTGCTACAAAAGGATTAGAAAATAAAATTGCATTAGATTTTTCAGATTGTATGAAATACTGAGATATTCAGTTTTGTTATATTTTTAGCCTCAATGCCTTGCATGCCTGTTTTGTCTTATAATTTCTATGTAGTAGGATGCATTCTTATCCCTAAGGATGTTTTTTTGTGGGGGGAGGTAAATTTTTCATTGCAAGTATATATTATTTAATTTGAGAGTTTTTTAGAATGGAAGGAATAAAATGATAATTTATCATGAAATTCAAAAATGAAAACTTTAGACCCCCCTCCCTCCATTTCCTCCCAAACTCTCCATCTGAAATAACTGAAGTTCACCAATAGGAAGAGATAGTTAAGGACAGTCATGGAAGTTATGTGTAGAAAATAGTTGCCAGTAGTTATGTATTAGGGGTATATATCTGATAGTAGGTTGTTTAATCAGGTATGTGAAGTCATTTTTAGTCTGTGGAGATCATGGTGCGTGTGACATAAAGGCTAGATGAATTGGAAGAAATTGTGATACAACCCAAACCAAGAAATTAAGAAGAAAGAGCAGAACTGATTTATTATTGATGATAAAGAAATAAGAGAAACAATAATAACCCAGGTGATTCGAGGAACCTGGAGCCTCCTAAACAATTTCAGAATATTTTCCCTCCCCCTCTCTAAATATTATCTCCTATATATAGTTTCTGCCTCCCTTCCCCAATCCTAATTATAATTAGAGTAATTGACAAATATCGTTATTAAATCCTAAAAAGATAAAGATAATGTATGCCTAACTCCTTTTTGCCTTCCTTCTCACGTAGACCCTAATAGGGAGGCACACCCTATCAAATTGAAAGGGCTGAAAGCCAGGGTTGAGGCTTGGGTTGGGGTTAGTTTGGATGAGAAATTGGCAAATTTTGAGAAGATTTTGTTGGAAATGAGAAAGTTAATGGGCAAGTGTGCAGAAGAGGAGAAAGTCAATTCATCAAAGCTTATTTGAAGTTCAGAATATTAGTGAAGATGTGAAGATTAAATTATCAAAGTTAAGCATGGAGATTGGAGGGAGTGTTCTACTATCTATTTGTTTAAACTTATTTAAAAAAAAAACACTTTTTTCAGTAAAAATAACTAGTTTTCTGCTTTTTTGATGTGTTTGTCTAAACTGTTTTTTTTAAACAAAAACAGTTTTCTGTTTTTGTTAACAAGCAAATCCTTTTTGCTTCCTAAATATATTTTTTTTTTTAAAAAAGAATTTTCTTACATTTTTTTTAAAAAAGTTTAAACAAACTGACCCTATATCTGGTAGTAGGTTGTCTAATAAGGTGTGAAGTTATTTTATGTTTGTGGGCAGAGTACTCTCTATAATGTCTCTGGGAGAACAAGTGTATTTGTTTAATAGGAGACTTTTTGTCTCTGGGACTGTAAATGTATTGTATTGTGTGTGATTTCAAACTTCAGTATTTACTTTTATTACATTTACCAATTGGAGTTCTATCATTCACTATATTAGACACAGACTCAATTATTTCAGGTCCATTCTAACTGTCGATGATACTTTGGTTATTTTGGCTTATCTTCCATTAAGTTAAATATATCTATTCTTTTACTTTAAAGTTGTCTCTTGTTGCCTTAATCGTTTATCCATCACAAATCATGATTATTAGATACTTTTCTCCAAGGAATTCAATTCTGTGCTAGATCTTTTTCCTTCTTATATTGCTTACCTTTGATTGATGCCTACATATTTTGTCCAGTATACGAGTTTATCTTGTGTGCTTTCCTTTCTTTGCTGCCTGTGTCTTTCTGTTTACCTCCCAACAAATTAGCTATATATGCTTTTGTTGAAATCTAAAGAGCAATATTTTTTTCAGGCTTACATGAGGATGAGGCAGAAGTCACCTTAAATGTTTGCTTGGGAAAAGAATTTTCTGGTGGAGATCTGTTCTTCCATGGTGTTCGATGTGATGCACATGTAACATCAAATGTGCAACCAGAGGTATGATTACTACGTTACTGTTATGGAAAAATTATATTTATGCTGAATAATTTATATTTAACTACAGTGATCTCCAGCATATATCTGAATTTTGTTTTAAACTTAAAAGAGAAAATAGCAATGCCTGACAGTTGATGATTCATACCCATTCAGTGTTCTGGATGGCTCTCCCATTTGTATCCCTTGTTTCTAAAAGCTGAAAAAGCTATACTCGAACCACATCACAAAAACTACCTGTTATAGTTGGAGAACCGAGAACCCAATAAATCCCATACCAAAATCTCATGCTCTAATGTGAGACTCAAGTCTCATACCCAACAATGAGATCCTAACATAGTCTTTATTTTTTAATTACATTAATGGACAAATGAGTTACAGATTTGAGTTATACATTTCATATTACTCATACTGAAATTGAAAAGCATTATTGAAATATTAGAAACATGATATTAACAAAAAATTATCACATTAGTGTTGAGTATATCAATTTCATATAGACATTTATTTACTTTGTTAAATAACTCCAAACATATCTTTGTAGGAGGCCTTTAATTATTCCCATGTTCCAGGACACGCAAATGACGCAATTCTTCATCCTGGTTGTAACTGGCATGGTGCTAGACCTACAACATCTGGGAATCGGATGAATTTAATTATCGGGTGTAGAAGGTATTTGCATCACCTTTTTTTTTTTACTACTTGAGAAAATTAACACAGCATAGCCCTTTGTTTCACTGAAGCAGCAAATTTTTCACACACGTCCCCTTGTGACTTTAGATTACAAATTTATAGAGATAGTTCTGGTCAATTACTTAGTGCATCAATCTTCAAGTTATCACGCAGTTTGGCGTTTAGAGAGTTGAAAAGATATCAGAGAGTTTTTTATAGCTGGTGTCTTCACTTTGCAGGAATTACTGAAGAGCGAAATATAATTGGCCTTGAACTTTCACATGCAAATTGTTTTTGTATAGTTTATTCACACCATTGAACTTCTTTTCTGTTTCTAGATTCTGGATTATTTTTAACAAATGAAATATGATTGAAGTTGCAAGTTATAGGCATGGATTTGGCTCATCGGATTTAAACGTGATGAACCTGATACCCGAACCAATAGACACCAGTTTTTATTGATTTGGTTTGAATTTAATATGAATAGGCAAAAATACCATATGTATTTGCAGTAAAAAAATTATTTATTTTTAGTGTAAATATTTTCTTTTTGAAAGGGCAAATTTTTAGTATAAGTATGTATTTGCAGTAAAAAAGAAAAGTATAAATATATATTTCAAAATCACTTATTTGTTTCAATGATTTTAAGGAGAAAAAGTCAGTGACCTTTCCTCATTTTTGGCTTTTACCGTTTAGAGTTCGCCATTTGTTGAAAAAGAAATTTTTGTGGCAGCGAAGAACTGCACCAGGGGTATGTTTACTACCTTACTTTTATGGGAAATTATTTTTACGCTGAATAATTTATATTAATGGACAAATACGTTATACATTTCATTTTTTTAGGCAATGTACATTTCATATTATTCATCAAATGAATAGCATTATGGCAACATTGTGACAAAAAAATTATTACATTAGTAATATGAATTTCATATAGGCATTATTTAATTACTTTGTTAAATACATAACTCGAAACATATCTTGGTAGAAGAGCTTCATTTGTTCCTATGTTCGAGGAAATGCAATTCTTTATTCTGGAGTAGAAGGTATTTGGTTATTTGCATAACTTAATTTGAGGAAATTCAGAGCATAGCACCTTGCATTACTGAAGCACCAAATCTTTGACACATACATCAATCTTACCTTCATGTTGTCATGTAGTTCTCGGCTGGTGTGGAGAATGCATACGCAAGAAGGAGCTTACAGGTAACACTAATTGAGATGATAGGAACAACGACTAAGATTTATTGTTAATGTTGTCATCTTCCATAAAACTAATTGTGTCTTCAATTTACTGGAAACACAACATTGAGTTTCTTTATTGAAGAGGGAAATGCAGTTGGCCTTGTGAACCAGTTGATTCACATACAAGTCGTGCTTGTATAGTTGATTCATCATTGAGCTTATCTACTGCTTCGGACAGTGTTGTCATCTTTGACTGAAAGTAACCGTGCAACTAGAGAAGGCATTTAATATGCCATGAAAAGTTTACTCTTTACAGTAGCCAACTTGATTCAGTTGTGACAAAATGTTGGTTTTATGACCTTATCACTGCAATAATTGAACACGACTTCTACAAGTAAACATAAATTCAAGACACATAATTGTTCAATTGATCTTTCTGACTTTTTATTCAAATATAAATATAAAGTTAATATATATATATATATATATATGTGTGTGTGTGTATTCTTCACCGTACCATATTATATTTATAACAAAAAAAATATCATATTTTCATGTTTAAGAAATTATATAGTAGTTTACAATTCACATTAGAATGCTAACAATGCATTATGTTAACAAGGAAGATTTGTCTAATTGATTTTAAGTAAAAATAGAGTTAAATAATCTCATCTTCAATAACCAATAAAATAAGAATTTTGCATTATGGCATCAATAAAAAATTAACACTAAAATGTGAAAACTGACGCCAAATGTGTATCAACGTCGACTTTGTGTCAGCCATCATTTCGACACTACAAAATTAAGCAATTGAGTTGAACATACCAATAGAATGGACACTGAGCCAAAAAAAAAAAGTTTGATGTCACACAACATTAAAAAAAGTTAAGGTTAAGCCAACACTATTAGCGTCGGCTTATGGCCAATGTTACTCGTCGAACTACTAAAATCACCATTTTGGAATCGTCATTTTTGAAAGTAGAATTGGAGCAGGTTAATAGTGTAGTTGTGAGGTAAAAAAAAAGAGTAATCAACCTTTGTAGCAATTCTCACTTTGTTGTTAAGTAATCTTAATAGCCTATAAATGGTTGCTAAAACAATAGATACAAAAGATATTTTAGTCCCTTTAGATGTATGGCAATAGGAAAATACTTTTGTAAATGACTTTGTGTGATCTTATCGTCCGTATTTTCACCAAAATAGACTTTTATATATCAATTATATATTCATTCATTAAATTAAACACTATCTAATTTCAATGGCCTTGTTTAGGGAGGAGGAGAGATAGATTTCAAAATAGATATAAAATAATTTTCTTAATTTTTTTGAATAAATAATAAAATTTCTCTTAAATGATTTACAATAACAGTTATATTCATATATTAAGATTACAGAGTGTCACTTTTATAAAAAAAAATGTAGCATTAAAAAAACAATTAAAGAATACATCATATCATAACAAAATTTATCACCTAATAATTCAAATTAATGATAAATACTTTATCAAAGAAATGTAAAAAAAGAGAGACATTTAAATAATCAAATACCAAAAGTGAGTGTCTCATTGACTTTATGGTCTACATGACCTGACATCATCCCGCTAGCTGGTCATATGTCCCAAATTTCATGCCTTAATCCCTTTTCCCCCTCCTCTTGTACACTTTGGTTGACAGTATAGAAATAGAAAACAAATAAAAAGGAAAAATGGAAATAGGAATGATGATAAAAAAAAAAAAAAAAATTGAATTGTTTGGCGTAGGTGAATTAGTGAGAAAAAAAATGGAAAGTGATGGGTCTCACTTAAATTTATTTCCATGTTGAAATGGTGAGAAGCAAGAAGAAAATTACTCACAACTTAGGTATTAATTAAACTTTACTATCTAAAATAACTCAATATTCATACTAATAATTAATTTTTATAGCCCCTAATAATTAATTATAAACTATTTTAAAATATCATATCATGACAAATAGCAATCAATTATGAACAAATTTAATATTATTTCTCTTCAATTTTACTACGGTAAATCTTCATTCAAGAAAAAGACTACATATCGTTTAAAATTTAATTTAGGTTTGGGCTTAAAAACAAAAAAGGTAGCTTATAGCATAAATGTTGCTCCCTATTATACACTATTCATCATGCATTATCTTTGGTTAATGTAGACTAAGGTTTTACTTAATACATCCTCTCATATCCAATACTATTTTGATGCAAAAATAATATGATAGGTGGTTCAATAACAAATTTAAGATAGTTTCTAATATTGAATTTAGATTTTAGAGCTACCTTAAATCCAAAAATTAAGACAGAAAATTACCTTCTACTTATAAAACTATTCAGACAGTATCTCTCAACAGCGTGGGATGGTTCGGTCTTAATCTAAAAGGCAAAGCGTGACTCGAATGTGCCTCTCTGAGTAATACACTTTTGCACACTGATGTGAACGTTTCTTGTCATTTTTAGCTATTGTTATTAATTGTCACCCACCAGTTCAATGAATATGAACAATCGACCCATTGAAAGAGTCTTCCGTACCTAATTTTTTAAGAATCTTCCGGACTCGCCTTGTTCCACTAACTGATTGGGCAATGGATTTTCATCATAATAATTCCTGAAGCTTCGTAGCAAGTATTGCATTATCATATTCTTCTAAACCTTAGGTTAAGCGTATACTTACATTTTTTTTTTTTTAAATATTGAATCTATTGTCCTTGTTACAATGCCAACTCACTACTCTTGCCAGCCACCGTGAAAGCAACAATTTCTCAATATAATGTCCTTGTCATTGCTAATTGCTTTCTCTGTTGCTATGGTCTTCACCCCAAATTCTTTCTCGACTCTTCTCTGCATTCTCTAGATTTTTTTTTTGCAACATTCTTACCTTCCTCCATTTGGCTGTGTCTGCTGTTATAAATTAGAGTGAGATCTTGAATTCTTTACTTATCTCTTCAAAGCACTTTTTCTGTAGCCATGGGTCAATACATATCAAAAGAGCATGTCAAGGTCAAGCACAAAAAAAAGTAATAAAGAGAACTTGATAGGTATGGCCGTTGTACCTAAACTAGATTTGCGATTTCAAAATTGATATAAGATGAGCTCAATCAAGATATTTTGGGAGGCATGGCGTAACATCATGCATAACATAGTGTTAATTATATTATGACATATTTAAACCAATACATAAATTAATTTGTTAGAAATTGATGTTTTAAATTTGTTTTTTTAATTATCATAATATTAATGATATGTAAACACATAAAGTAATTATATAGAGTCATTATTATCCATTAATTAAGAAGTTGATATAAATGACATGATACATGTACGACATTAATTATCCTAGTATTTTATAGTATATTTTATGGAAATTGATATTCTTGTATTGAATTTTTAGGTTAAATTATCTTTTTTGTCGTTTATGCTTGCTTAGTTTCCGTTTACTTTTTTCTTTTATGTTTTTCTTCCTTAGTTTGCTCTTTTATTTTATTTTTTATTTTTTATTTAGTCATCAGTCAAATTATTGATTTCAATGCAGCAGTTTTATTGGTACGACATTAGCTATTAAAAGAGTAGTTTACAGTAGTACTTACTTAATTTTAATGCATTCAAATTGTTGAAGTACCGTGTCGTGCTTATTCATCCCCTTTCCAGCATTTAACTTACCTAAAAAACAACAGCAATAATAAAAAAACACATTAAATTTATAACATTAATAATCTAAAACTAATGATAAAAAAATTTAATAAAACTACTAATAAAATAACTCTAAATATATATAAAAAAAACACCACACTAAGACATTTAGTTAATAACTAAAAAATGAATAAAAGCTAATTTACGATATTAAAAGATATTCTTAAGCCCAGATATGACTATAATTTCTAACCTATGTTTTGTGGATATATGTTGCATTATTAAATGATGCGAAAATGCGCCATTTTTAAAATAATTTTTATTTTTGTTAATGTTAGGATTTGAATACTAATTTGCAAGAAACTAAAATTGAAAATTTTCAATTGAGAAAAAAATGAGTTTTCCTAACAAGTATCTTAAGGAATTTTACTTGCAAAATCAATAAATAGTAAGTTTTAACTGAAAATTATGGTAGAAATAAATTGAAAGCCATTTCTCATAACAAATATTTTAAATTTATTAATCAACATTTGAAGGACACTTTATATATGAGCATTTTTTATAAAATATAGTTATTATTTACTAGCTTCTATATTTTTGTGTAAAAGATATGTTGTTTTAAATTATTATTTTTACTTTTGCTTATTTAAAAATCAACCTAAGAGCAACTTGAGCTAGCCTTACAACTCATTTACGGACATTATTGATCCCCTTTTGGATCCGTCTTTGTTGGAAGGGTTATATCATATTCCTACACAAGCCTAGTCTAGTATAAATTTTGAATCATATTGAAAACTATATACTCTAATAATTAGTCTAATTGCTCGGACTGCCATACAAGATGGGACTTGTTGTCTGATAGAATATATACCTATGAAAATTAGCCCTTACCAGCACTCAAAACTTATAAATGAGTTTACTATAAATCTTTATATGTATGTGAAGTTGTCAGCCTGCTAATATTTAAAAAAATTGAGTTCATCATAAATTAATAAATTTTATTTTAGATTCTAAATTAAATTTTTATTTGCATGGAGCCTTTAATAAAATAAAACTATAATTATTGATCATTATTATTTTATTTTAGTGATTATAGTATTGTTTTCATTTGAGTCCTAAAATATGTACATAACTTACCATCAGTCTTTGTCAAATATTTTTCAAATAAACTAATACAAAATAAATAATATTATAAAGACTAAAAAATATTTGACGAAAGATTAAAACAAAATAATAAGGATAAAAATTATTTTATTTTATTTTATGAGAGATTGATATCAAACTTTTGTTATTAAATACTTAAATTAAAATTTGTTAATTTATCATAAATTTAAAATATATTTAAATCTAAAAAAAATACTCTTTTTGTAGTTAGATTTTAATTTGTCGGAAAACACGTTTTGCGCATAATAATCCACTTTGAGACCGATAGTGAAAAAGTTTTGTATTTTCTCTTTCAATTTTTTTTTTAACTTTTGATGAATTTTGCTTTTAAGAAAATTATAAATTTTACCCACCATCACTTTAATAGTTTAATCATTTTCATTTCTCATATTTTTATTGTTTTAATCCTCCAATTCATCATAATTTGTTAATTGTTAAAAAAATTTAATTAAAAAGTTAAACCCACTACATCTCATCTCTTCCTTCATCATTAGATCAATTTTATAACTCCTCAAACACTAATGTTTTTAGTAAATTATACAATGATCTCTAAAAAAAATCAATTTTCACTCTTTGAAGTTTTATGTTGATAATAATTCTATCTAACTCAAGTAGAATTAGCTCCGAAAGACAATTGTGATTAAAGAAAATTCAATTCCCACACTTTGAAAGTTAGGTTGGCCTCCTTATGCTGTTTTTTTTTTTTTTTCTTTTCAGAAAAAATATATATCGAAGGAGAAAGAGAAGCGGGGACCTTGTAAACGTTGACAGTGAATCAGTGATTAACAAAAAAGAAATTAAAACGTAATGATCATTCATTTATTCTCTGATTGCTCTAAAACATGTGGTTGCTTCGTGTCTGTTGCCCAGACTTGTTTAAAGCCACTAAAAGTGTGGTCGGTAGATACGCGGATCCATTGGACGGCGTGGATTGGATTTGGGTCAATGCGGAAGAGTTTCATATACACTTCATTAATTTAATTTTAATTACGCAAAATAATTAAGAGATACTAAAAAATGTATTTAATAAATTAAAAACAAAAAAATCACGTGAAAGTGTTATCTATGTACTTACTTCATTATTTTCAATGTATCTCTGTAATTTATTAATTAGTTATTCTTAAGATAGTCCTTAGCTAGACTTTTTAATTATTTGGTTTTGTCAGTTTATTATTATCTCTAAAACCTTAATAATTGTGTTTAGTCTTTTAACACCATTGTGGTTATAGTCTGAACACAAGTCACCGACCCACCGCAGATCATGCAAAATCTGTGTGTTGCAAATCTTAGTGACATTTTCGTTTGGCCCCCTCTTGTTTAGCTATCAATTCCTCCCTTTATCTTAATTAATATACATATTTTAATTAACCTGTTCATTAATTGAGTTTGATACATCATACATTAATTCACGCCACAAGATTAAAGTTGGCAAAGAGATTCTTTTCATTTTCAATCACAACCAGCCGAACACGCCCTTAAATTAATGCAAATTGCAGTCACAAAATTAATAGACAAACATTATTAATTAGTCTCTGACAAATCATAGCTAATTACAGTACAACTTTTCCCATAAATACCCTAATCTTATTGTTTTGTGTTACATTTGTTATTTAAATCTTCTATTGCATAACTCAGGCATATGGATTGCCTAGTTGGTTTAAGTACATTCCATGTTCGTTACCACCCATAGTGCAGCATGTTCCTCAACTTGGTTAATAATATGTGAATAGGTCTATGGGGACAAACATATCACAAATTGGTGGAAAATATCTGCCCCCCCAATATTATACTTAAATATTTATAGAAGAGTAAAATAAAAGGGAAAAGTAAAAAAAATATTTTAATTTAATTTTAACTTATACAAAAATAGTTGTAATTTATATTCAATATAAACTTATAAGAAAAGTTTATTTTACATTTCCTTTATATATACATATTGATGTGGTGGGAAGTGTGAATATATATTTCTACTCAAATTGACAATATATACAATATGATAGGATTAATTCTTTTAATAATGCTTTTCTCACATAAGTACCAGTTTCTTATTAGTTGTAATGGTTTAGTTTATTAATAATACACGTGACAATTTGAATTTGAAATCTAGCTAGAACTAATTAACGATGTACAACTAGAACTAATAACGTAGCACATATTAAAGAAATGGAAATTATTTTTAAATGAAAATAAAATATTTTCATTATCCATGGCAACATTATCTCCACAGTTAATATTTTCTAAGATATATATGGAAATTTAATGTTTGTTTAATATATAAATTATATAAAAATTTATCGTATAATTTGAGGTTTTAGAATAATTATTTTCAATATTATATTGGAATCTTTGAAATAATTAAATTTTAATATTATATTGGAGTCTTTGTGATCTATCGCTTGATTGTTTACAAGCAACCACAGTTTGCATTAAAAAAAATTAAGCTGCACATTATCTTATACTGTTTGACTAAAATATATACTTTATTCTCTAAATAATATCACAATCACTTTGATTGATTTTAAAGGAATTGAAACATTTAAATTTTCGAATATAAATTAATTATAGATAGGAGATTAAAAAGATAAAATTAATTACATGGTTTAAAGGTGTTTCCATTTTTATTTAAATAAAATTATTTTAGATGAATGAATCATCCGCTTCAAACTAATTTCTCCATGCACCGACATAGTGCTTGATGATTTGTGCATATCAGCATATCCACCAACTGTGAATGAATGACAAATAAAAAGGGGTACGAGGAGGAGGGGAAGATTCCGAGTATCTACATATGTCTATTTCTTAGTGTTTATTTTTTGTGAAAATCTATTTCTTGTGTAAGTGTACGTGGGTGGCCTTATGATCGAATAAATTCTACTATATTTTTTTTTTTCCTTTAAAGGTAGTAAATGACCAAAAGATCATGGTCATTTACCTCCCGATATGTTTCAGTAGAGTGCATGTAAATCCAATAGATAATCCTTCCAAATTATGTTAGAGATTTGTACTTGAAATCATCATCATCCTTAGCTAATAACTAAAAGAAACTTAGACCCAAAAATTGTGGAATGAACTCACAACCTATATGCAGTGCCTTTGTGGCAAATGGATTCCTTTTTTCTCTCCAATAAATCCTTAGCAAGAATCTTGTTAAAGAAGAAAAACAAAATGATCGTAGCTACTTCATACACTCTTTGTGCACGTATCCGTTGAATTTGTAATGTATTTTCAACCACAAACTTTTATATTAAGAAACATTAAATAATATGTGATCAATTGAATATTAAAATATAGTACTCTTTAGCGGTGGGACTCCTTTCAAAGACCAAGGCCGCACCGTTTTCCTTTTTTTTTAAGAGAAGAATACAAAACAAAAGGGAAAACACAAATATAAACAAAAATAAAGGAGCATAAGGTTCCATTTTTGTGAACATTTTATATCAATCTTCCAAAAAATATAAATAAAATAAATAAAAGAGAGAAAGGAGGCAGGGTGCAGAAGATGGCGTGGGGCAAAGTTGTATGTCTGGACTCGAGTTACTTCGTGTTTTCTTTCTATTTTTTATTTTTTTTTTGCACCTTCCTGAAGTGTTCGACGTGTGAATTCCGTAACTAAGTCGTAAGTCCCTGACAGGAGTAAGAATTTAGAAGTATGTTTTTTTTTTTTTATAAAAAAAGAAAATGGAAGGATATCATTTTATCCTTTCTAGCTAGAACAATGCAAAGAAAACAAGTATCACTAAAAAATAAAATATAAAAAATAATACTTTTTCCTACAACTTAGAAAATAATGAAATATAGGACATACATGAATATCAATATCTAGTATATATCATACATTTTCTTTCTTTATCAATACAAATGGAGAATTATCCATTTGGGAAAAGAAACAAAAGGATATGATTATTTGGAGAGAAAAAGTCCTCCTCTATTTTTCAGATGAAAAATCCCCCACTTTGACAAACTCCACACATTACATTCTAATAATATTTAAAGACAAAATATTTATATATTTAGTTTTCTTTTCATTTTTTTTTTTTTGAAAAAGCTAAGGATGTATTTATCACTGAAATGGAGTACAAGTAGTGTACTGATCATATTAAATTAAATCCATCAAATTAAGAGTAAAGACTGACTACACAATAAAAGAATAGTGTACTGATGAGTGATGATCATACTATCAAACCATTTCCTTTCTTTAACTATAAATAAATATAAAATTCAATTTATTAACATATTCAATACTCTATCAATAGCATATTATTTTCAACTTCAATGAATAATTATAATTTTAGTTATTTTTTTAACAAAAGAAATTAAATTTATCAAATGCAGATCAACAATGATTGACACAAATATAAGTAATAATAGCTTGTATCTTTTAATCAAATAGTTTAGGATTCAAATTTTGATTGGTTTTTAGATATAGAATAAATCATATTGGAAGAAAAACATCCATTTTATGTGCTTTTAGGGTGCTTGATGAAGATTAATTATTGCTCTTGATAGAAATTATTATATATCAATACCATGTTTTGAAGAAAAAAAATTATCAAATGGAGCGCCACATAACATGCACTTTAGAATCAAGATGAAACTGAAGAAAGAACACATATTATATTATATGTTTAGGACTGAAATTAGTCCAAAGAACTTATTGGGACGACAACACTAAAACAAATAAGATATGTGAGTTCACGTTAGGCCAAGAGGCAAAAAAGTTGAAAAATAAGAAGGGCACTGTGCTTTACAACTAAAAAAAATGGCATCTAACTATAAAAGACGGGGGGACACACAATCTTAAAGTATTCGACGTAAAAGAATAAACTATATGCTTAAGGATAAAATGAAAAACAAAGATTCTATATCCAGCACTGTTTTACTTCTTTGACTGAAATTCATATAACTTGCACAAGAATAACCGAAACAACACGGCTAATCGTTGTAAGAAACGTGTTGTCATAAATAATCCATTGCAGAAGTTTTATTCTTTTTTTTTTTTTTGCTACATACTTTTGCTTACGAATTTTTTTTTTTATTAAACTTAAAAACAAAGCATTTCATATTTCTCAAAGATCCTGTCCAGATTCCACGTTTTGAAAGCATAACTAGTTCAATGTATGAGATAAAGATAAAGATATCACATGCCCATTTGCTGTAAATTTACTCCCTTTTATATCATTACCTTGCATTGACTGGACCATATATTGGTAACCCAAGAAAAATCTCGTAGGTCCTTATACCACATTGGAGAAAATCATGTGTTATCAGTTAGTTACCCATTCATGTCATAGCCCTTGCAAAGTAATATCCCATCAACAAATACACCCAATTACAATCACAAGTGCATGCATAATCTCACTGTCGAAACCATTTTTTTAATCTTATTCAATAAGGGATACATTTTATTTATTTTTTACCTAAAAATTGTAAATCTGAATATTAAAATTAAAATAAAGAATGGAGACCTGCGACACACGGACATGGCCCTTGTGAAAGGGCTCTTATTATTATTGTCCATATGATTCGATGGCCTTTGGAACACCTAATCCTCAAACAAACAGAGAGAGATTTTTTTTTTTATTTAATTTTAGGGAAAGCTTGTGTTACAAATTTACAATAAAACCTCAGAATTCACATTCGAACTTGATTAATTTAAAAATTAAGGAATTAAATTAAATTATTATTATTAGCTAAGTGTAGTCCCCCACATCGCATCAAAGAGGGTTTTTATAACAACGGTGGAACCTCTCCTTCTCTCTCTCTCTCGCAATCCACACAAACACGACACGATACGATATATAACACCGCTAGCTCTTGTTCAATTCTTCTCTCCCTCACTACTCCCTCACTTTGTGTTAGTGATTCTAAAAGTTAGAATCATCATGGGTTTGCAAAACCAATTAAACGACGTGTCGTCGGGTTCGATTCCGCTTCTGGTGTTGGCGCAGATAGCCACCTGCGTCAACTACCTCCGCTCCATGCTTTTCGCGCTTTTGCAAACCCTAGGTCTCTGCCGATTCC
This sequence comes from Glycine tomentella, assembly GCA_007407185.1. Lineage (NCBI taxonomy): Eukaryota > Viridiplantae > Streptophyta > Magnoliopsida > Fabales > Fabaceae > Glycine > Glycine tomentella. Next base: position 343,176 of record PYAF01002236.1, read on the forward strand.
ACTCCGACCAGATCGTCGACGAGCGCTTCCTCGCCGCCGTCGGATCCGGCCTCGCCGGACTCATCATGCTCTCCGATCAGCTCACCCTCAGCAGCCAATTCTTCCACCACCACGGCGCCGCCGCCGGCCACGACCACGACCACCACGCCTGCGTCGTGTGCCAGGCCACCTTCGAGGACGGCGACCAGGTCCGCATGCTCCCCTGCCGCCACGTCTTCCACCGCCGATGCTTCGACGGCTGGCTCCACCACTACAAGTTCAACTGCCCACTCTGCCGCTCTCCGCTCTTCTCCGATGAGCGCGTGGCTCTCACGGAGCGCCGCCTCGGCCAGCAACTCATCTCTTGGTTCTCCCTACACTGATGCGGCCACGTTTCGTTTTCTGAACCTCCACTTTTACGGTTTTACCCCTCTCACGCGATCACTTTTTACAGAGCTGGACGCGGGTTTCTTTTTCTGTTTTTCTTTTCCTTTTTTTCTTTCCCTCCTTTTTTTTAATATTAGGGTTTTTTTTCTTCCCCGTAGGGTATTAGGCTAGATTTCTTTTTTTTAACAGTAATTTTGCTGAAGGTATTTTTTTGAAGGGTTTTCTACCGTCTGAAAATCCTTTTTGAGAGGCTGTAAATTTTGGACTCTGTGTTTATGGTAATAATCGGACATAGTATATGTAAAGTTTTCATGAGAGAATATTCTGTTTCACTTTTTTTCCTTTTTCATGAGAAGCTTCGGTAAAGATTGGTGGAGACTTCTCATTCATCACCGTTTCTAGCTAGTAGCTATTGCAAGAGAGGGAAGAAAATAAAAATTCTGGAAATTAAATTAAAAAAAGTCAAACGACAAGTTGAAGTAATAATGGCCTTGGGCATTTATCTGAACTGCCAAAGAAAATTATGATACATTATAGTCATTAGTCATAGTCATATATACGCAAGTGGAAATTCTTGAGTCCCATGTTATTTTTATTTTGGGCGGCTTATTGAGACCTCTTTTTTTGCTGATTATAAGGTTTTTATAATTATAATTAAAATTTGACACTTCACGAGTTATAGAAAACAAACATGTTGTGTAACAAAAAATGATCATGTTATAAATTGACAAAACACAAAATTTAAATACGTTTTTTAATCTTATTCTCTAATAAAAGTTGAAGTTTTATTTGAATAATCTATATTGATATTTAATGAATTTTTTATTATTTATATTATTGAAATAAAATGATTACTCAAATTATTAATTTTGATACGAGAATAGTACTAAAAGTATTTATGAATTTTTTTTTTCATAAGCAGCATTTGTGAAATTGTATCCAAGTTTTGTTTATCAAAGTGAAATTCCAATTTTAACAAGAGAATAGTGTAAAAAAAAATTATGGAATTTAATTTAAATTATTTTTAATTAGTAGGTGGTATTAAATATCTGTTTGTTTTTCATATATAATTTATCCTTGTGTGTTTTGCAACTGTCTTTTAATGCATTACATTTGAAATTGAAGTAGAAATTAGTTGGGAGAGTGAAATTGGCTTGGCTTGTTGTGGTCATAACTCATAAATGAACTTTGCCTTCATTGAAAGGAAATAGATTGGCAGTGGCAGTACAGTTTTGTATATGAGTGGAAATGTGCATTTTCCAATTTGGCAAAGGCTGTGTTCAAGTTAGACTTCAGCATGCCACGCGAGTATCTACGTCACCATTAAAAGTCAGTTGAGGTGTCGCAGCAACTACAGAGCAAACTAGCATCTTAATTTCTGCATAAATTTTAAATGTTGATTCACTATAAATTTGATTTTTAAATATTCGACCGTTTTGGTACATTTTATATATACTGATTGATTTTTCAATAATATTTACTTCAATTTTTATATTCATAAAATCAAATCTTTAATTATTATTTCTTCAATTATTATTTTTTTAAATCAAATCTTTAATTACATTTTTTATTACAACAATTCCTTACTTCTTAAGTCTTTAATTAATATTATTATTAAATCTTTCATTTTTATATTTATAATATCAAATCTTTCATTATTTATTTATTAAATCAATTCTTTGATTAAAATTTGT
>PYAF01002236.1:354220-372925 GCA_007407185.1 Glycine tomentella
TGAAAATCATAGAACAAAATCATGATTTTTTAAACAAAATTTTGAATTCAAGGCTTGTAAATTAAAAAAAAAATGTGATTGAAATAAGAAATTTTTTTTAAAAAATAACTATTTGGATAAATCGACATGACTGTGTAAGTTAATATATATTTCATATCAATAATAAGACAAATAAAGGAAAAGAAAAATGAAAAAAAAATCTTAAAATTAATATACATAGCTCGATCATACCAAATATGCTTATAATATGTATTTGAGATTTCATCTTATAATTTTTTCTTACATATTTTTTCGGAAATTTATTGGTTAGTAATGTTTTTAATCAATAAATGATGGGGAAATTGAATATTATTGTTGTATTCTTTCTTTTTTAATTAAAAATCTTTATTCCCTGATCATATCCTATGGCAGACTTCATAATTTTCTAAATACACAGCACGTTTTCGCTTTCCACGTCACGAGAAGCTTTTTTGTTTTCTTTACTAAATATCTAAAGATCAAAAGTGGAAAGTACTCTTAACAGTTTGAAAAATATACAAATAATTTTGTAACGAGATAATTGACAATAGAAGTTGAATAGACCAAAATCGATTGACGATGGCTTATGGAAAATAAAAGAAGTCAAAAGAATTGAAGTCTTGTTTAGATAAAAAAATGAATTATTTTTTATATACATTAAAATTAGTTTATATTAACTTTTATGAAATGTTTTCATTTATTTTTTGAAAAAAAATTAAGATGTATAAGTTGATTTTAATTTATGAAAAAAATGTTTTATTTTTTATAAGCTTTTATGAATATATTTTTTTTTATCTAAAGCATATCTAAAATGTAGAAGACAACTAATGCAATATGATACGAACTTAATTTAAACGACGGGAAGACATTTTAAATGACTAAAAAGCTTGGGAGGAGGGAGAAGGATGGAATTGGATAGATAGCTAGCTGTTTTGATTATGATAAGATTGTGATAACAACATCGATGAATAATAATGTCACATGGGTTTTAATTTGAGATTATAACAAAGTAACAGTGACTTAAAGACTCCAAAAAAAAAAACTCAACAAAAATGTTTAAAAGTACCAAAAAAAGTGAAATACGCGATTTAGTTTTTTTAACTTTTGTTACATCATTTTGCGTTAAAGAATTACTTCTATATTTAAAAAATAATCATTTTAAAGGTTTTTCATGCATTTATTGCAAATTTTCAAAATAATAATAAAATTAATTAAAATCACAAGCTATTTTCAACAACTCTTCATAAAATCATCTGCTTTTTATTTTTTTAAAACAAATTTATGGTTGTAAATAAATATAATTTTTTTAATATTTAAAGAACATTTACTAGATTATTATTTTACATTGAATCACTTATTTTTTAATTAATAGCAAATAACAAATTTGCTCATAAATCATAATTCTATGGCATGAGTCCACGACCAAGATGAAGACTAGGGAGAAAAAAGGTAAGATGAAGATTCGGCACTTGTTGGCTGCGACGACCTTTCCATTTTGTGTAATACTATTTTCAAAATATATTTTTATAATAAGTTCCATCAATAATATAAAATAAAATAGGCGATGTGAGGTAGATAAATAAAAATATAAAAAGTTGCCAAAAATACAATAAAAAATAATAAAAGCAACATTATTCTTAAATTTATAACAATTCATTACTCAATTAAGTAAATTAGATCCCTTAAATTTGTAATCTATCATTATTTGAGCTAACAAAAGAAAATGACTACTAAATTAAAGAGTAGTGATACATATAACATGAATTATTTATAGTTTTATAACACTTTTTATTTGTCTTTATCTTTCTCTTGTTACATCATAAATTTTATAATATTTATTTTTGTTTTTCTCATTTTTTTTATTCTCTCTATATGTTGGATAGCATAGTGAATGTCTACCAAACATTTTCTTAAATTAAAAGGACAAATTCATGTTGCAGTATCGTCAATATGATGTACCAATATACCGGCAGACCATTATCGTTTCTGGATCATAATGGAATCAAACAATATAAGGCCAAGGGTCATCTTGGATTGCTCCTTTCTAGTAAGGGGCCTCCACTGTGAGCCTCATAACACAATTTGGGTTTTGTTTTGAAAAAAGCTTTCTCACAATAAAAGTGACCTAATTCAAAGCACTCAATTGAGGTGTAAAATTTAACTTACCTTCCTAAGTGAAAAAGATGATTATTTATCATCGTCAATTGGTCAATCTCATTCTCATATTTATGGGTTGGTGCATTTGTGACATATCAATATGTTCCATTGTATTCTCTCAATCTTAAAGTGTTATTGAGTCTAAATTAGTTTATCTTTACGAGTCAGGTTGCTTTATCAGAATATCTTCTTTAATTCCATAATCTTCGACTTGGATTAGATCAATACCAACACTATAGGAATATGACTAGGATTATAGTCCGATGATTATGTTCGCCTCCCATTAATGAGATATGACATAATAGTATCCGTACACAACTCCCTAGCCTTAAGCATTAAGTGTGTAAAGGTTAGAAGCATTCTCATTATGGTCCAATCAATTCTAGATATGTACACAAACTCCTTACCTTAAGCATAAGATACATAAAGACTAAAAATGTTCTCATCATGATCCAATCTGATCTAGGTATGTATTGCAACTTTCATATGTACACAAACGTGCATCCAGAGCATTTATTAGTTAATTTTCACTAATCTTTTCATGAAATATAATTAAATGTTATTTTTTTTTAATATAGTACTAGTTTCGAACTACCTAATAGTATATCGGGGAGAGAACATAGCTACATAGAATGGTGTGGATTGATCTGAAGCTCTAAACTCTAATTTTATCTTTCTTAGCACATGTAGTACTCTCTTATATTAATTTCAGCACATTTGCATTTGCCAAATTATTTATTTGACTGGGTCTCATTATTGATAATATCGGTTTCTTCTTGCTTTGTATCACATTGGATTCCTTATTATTATTTTTAATGTGAGTAATAATTGGATTTTGGATTATCTTCACTATCTTAAACCAAAAGTGTTAAGAATTGAGATTATGCCTTACCTATTTAGATATTTTGTGGGGTTATAAGGTTGATCTAGTGATGAAAAAAGAAGAAAGGGGTGAGAGGTCTCACTTTAACTTTTCCATTAATAATTAATAACTAACATTTATCAATAAAAAATATTATCAATTTTATGGTATCAATATGATTTCCAAATAGACATGTCCAATCCAATCCAGTAGCAAGTAGCAACAGATATGGTAGTTCCTTTATATATATATATATATATATATATACTGAACAGAGATTGGTACATAGCTAAAACACAACATAAGATATACTACCTTTTTGTTATATACTGTATATATAGAAGATTCTTTTAATACTTTACAGGAATTAAAATATTTTAGTTAATTTAATTAGTAGTATTAAATCTGTTAATATTTTGTATGATTTTTCAGAATTACATTTAAAATTATTGGGATTTCATTTTCTTAATCTCTTTCTATCTACTAAATTAATGTATTCGATCCATTCTCCAGTTAAGGATAGGGTTTAGGTAGTCAGATTTTTGCTTCTCGTTTAAAGTCTCATATTTTTTTAGGTAAGTTATTCCCTAAATTTAGCCTATCATCTCTCTGCAGAGGAGAAAAAAAGAAGATAAACTCTAGGTTTGAGTGACTTTATTACTTGAGTAAACAAAACGACAATTCTAAAATTTATACTTTATACTAGTAGATTGTAGCCAAAACAAGTGAATCGTGAGTATGAATTAATGATTCCTATTGCGTTGACCTGGACAAAAAAACTTGATCCCAGCTGAAATGTCACACTGTCATATATAGAATCTTGCGAGAGACTCAATATCAGATTTATTTAAGATTCATTGGAGCATCTTAAATTATGACCAAAAACCATTGAGTAATTTAGTTGATGTTCATCTTCATCTCAAATGTAGGCGCATACCAACGACCATTCAACGAATGTCCTCTCATATTTAGTATTTAATAATGAAAATGTCAACTAACTTTCCTGCTCTTGCAAGCTGATCCAAGTTCAATTCCAAATCAAGGAAGATGAGAATAAAAGAACCTTCAATCATTCTTTTCCTTGTCTCTTCCTTGTTGCAATTGCTCATTATATTTCCTTAATCTCAAGGCAAAGAGATTGTAGTGCAAAATGCAGAGAATAGAGAAATATCAACTACCCTTTTTGCCTAGGCCGCCAACCATGGGGTCATCTTAGAATTTTGGTTGAAAAAAAATACTAAATAATAATCTAAAATTCTTTAAACAATTTAATCCTAAAATATGGCATATACTTTATCTAGATAGAGTTATATTTGGAAAGGGTGAAAGTGAAATGAGACAACCATTACTATTAATTAATCTTGAGAAGTAATTCTGAAAAAGGATTCTAATATGGGAGGCGAAGGATAGAAACCATCCTCAAAACCCTTGTGACATCAACAAAGCAACCAAAATACATAAACATAATACATACTATCCACATGTGTCCAATTGCTACAAATATTTGACATTCGATAAATTCGAGAATGAATTATATTAAATATGTTACTATATTAGTTCACATAGGGTTTAAAATCCAAAACTTGTTGGAGTACCATGTGAGTCAGTTATAACTATATTACTAGCAATTAATCAGCACTGTTGATGTCAGCTCAGCTTAGCAAATGGAAGTTGCATCCTGCATGCAGCCATTACAGTCACTAGGTTGATCAGGAATACTCATGGTGACATTTGGTATCGAAGGCTAATTTTTCACACAAAAATAGTATCTTTAAATTGTTCTGAAGTCTAAACCCATAAATGATTCAACATTTAAAAGAGCTCATGAAGGGAAATGTGTCTTTTTTTCTTTAGCTAGCTATTTGCAGTAGTGCCTACGTATACGAGCATCGGCGTTCACGAAATGACCCTTTTGGATTTCCCTGTAGACAAGATTCCAACTTTTTAAGAGATTCAGAAGCTGTTGTAGAACGGATATGATTTTGGATGGTTAGTAGATTTGGGCTTGTATTGCTACTGGTTGTGAATGTGCATTTTACAACCCCAGATCATATTTTAAAGAGTAAATTACATCCAATTTTTAGTTAATTGAGCTCAATATCTTGAGATATTGGCTCCAACCTCATTCATGGCTAATGCTACCAAGCATTATCATTTACTAATTTACTATAGTATTGATGTACTATCTCTATTCTTATATATAGACTTTTTAATTTTATTGTTTGTTCTCTTTTTAAAAGACTTTTTCTAAAAGTTTGGTATGTTAATTATTTTTTTATCATATAATATTCTTAATTAATTACGGTATTTCCTCTAAATATTAATTATTTTTTGTGAGAAGTAATTAAATGGAGATAAAAATAAATGATAATTTAAAATATTAATATAAATAATTGATAAATTTAATATAATTAATTAAATTAATTATTTTTATTGAATAATTATTTTTCTTTAAAAAATTTAAATTAGTTGAAAGAATCTTTTATTTAAAAACAGAAACAGAGGTAATATTTGGTATAAAAAAAAAATAGCTATTTTTTATCAGTTGTGTTGATATTTAAAGTGATATACAAATGAAAAGATACTTTGACATTATCAAACATAACACCAATGATATTTTGAGAAACCAGTCAGAGCTCTAGTTTGCCGATTAAAAGAAGAAGAAGAAAAAAACACTATCCTCTCGTTCAGCGGGTTCATCATGTGATCAGGGATAATTAATGTCAAAACTCAAAAAGTTCTTTTGCGCCTTAATAATGTTAATGATAACTAATGTTCAGCAAAGACACTTTTTTTCTTTAGCTTTTGGGCAGGGAAAATTAAATTTACCAACTTTACCTCTGTTAGCTAAGACTATAAGGGCGATTTGTTTGTCTAAAAAAAAAAAAAGGGCGATCTGTACATTGTCCCAAGCACCGGCAGAAAACAAATACTCTTTTTATTCTTTTTCTAATCGTAACTACCCCGCCCTTTTTATTTGACACCAAAATAAATAAAGACTCAAAAAACAAAACAATAGACAACTGATAAATGAGTAAAAATATATATTCATTGAATTGTGTCATCCGTTGAAAAAAATCCTATCCTAAAAGTTCCAAATACATATTTTCCTTTCTTTTTTTTAAAAACAATAAAGATAACAAATTTTAAATTTATTCAAAATACTTTTCTATTGTTAAAATGTTCAATATATTTATTTATGTCTTCAATCTCAAAATGTTGAATTTTCATAATGTGTTCTTAACTGTTTATGCACTAGTATTTATAACGTACGTATACTGGACCTTTTGAGACAAATTATAGACAGTGGAAGTGGAAGGGAATTCTAATTTCTAATTGGTTACAAAAAAGGGGTTTTAATTGATTCAAGCTAATCCTTTTCGTTATCTATGTTTACCATGCACGAGTACATTAGTTAAAAGACAAACTAGCTTCTAGTAGGTAACATTGATAAAGACGTATCATGTATCCAATTTGATTAATTTCTTGCGATTCAATCTAGGCTGGAATATTCATTTATCATTAATTGGGTTTCATTACAAGTTAGTGATCAAACAGACATTAAAGTCCAAAGTGATCAACTTTCTTTCACCAAAGGCACACTCTGCTTTTTCCATTGTTTTTGCCTCTCTCATTATTCTTTTTTATTTTCTTTTGGACGTTTGGTATCTTATCATTGTCTGCTTTGAATCTCCTACCGAAGGAAGGAAAAGTCAAAAGCTGAAGATTTAAGAGCGACACAACGGAAAATTAAGAAAACCAACGTCATTCATTCATTCCCTTTATATTAAAATAAACTCATAACAAAGGAAAATACATTAATGGGTGTAAGTGATGCATGCCAGAAGCATTAAGTTCCTAAATTAACCAACCAACCTAAGAACAAAACTCCCCATGATACCCATTTGACCAAAACCACCACGACCAACAAAGCAACCTCGTATGCATCTCTTACATCCCATGATTCTTCTTCCATCATATCATAACATTAACATAACAATAAATAACCCAAAGAAAGAAAATCAGTGGGAAATACGTAAGAAGTAAAATACAAAATTTAAGGACCTAAAGTTAAAGGTAATTCGGACCGCTATCCTCAATTCCCCGCGATGCAACGATAACACTCTCCCAATTCTTCTTCACAACATTGTGATGAGGCAGAAACTCGGGAGAGTGGAATTGCAAAGCCATTGTGTTGTGTTGTTTCCTTCATTCACCATCAGCTTTTACGCATATTTACGGAAATACCCTTCCGCCACCCTACACCACCGTCGTCTACGACGGAACGAGCATCCTTATTCACCGCCGTAGCTTGAGCTCCCAAAGACACACTCCTAGAGGCCATGTTTGTGGGGGTAATGAAAAAAAGTTATGAATGATAATGGATGCGTGACAAAGCTAAGAAAGGCTCAAGAAAATGGAAATGGGGAAGCTATAGCTAAGCTAAGGCTCAAAAGAAACACTTGGAATAGAGAGAGTGTGAGGGGGTGTGAGCATAGGGACAAGGGGTGACATGATGGGTCGTATATAAAGGCGAGATTTTAGCTTTTGGTTTTGCATTATTATTATTATTCTCATTTATAATGTGCATGTGAAGAAAAGAAAGAAAAAAAAAAAAAAAAGCGGGGTTGAAATTCTTGGTCATATATAGTTAAGGGCATGTTTGTGGGGAATGCCAAAATGTCCACTAACTCGGTTTCCAAAGCTCTTGGAATTTTCATATTCATTTTTCGTGGGTTAAAGAGGAAGAGAGAAGGGGGAAAAATTGTAGGGGTTTGACGGGGTTTGTTTGTCTGCGTATGTGAACGTGGCTTGGTTGTAGGGTAGAAAATGGGTGTTTGGTGGTTAATGTGATTAACTATATATTTTCTCACTTAGCTCAACACACAAGCTTTTATGGGCAACTTTTTGGATTTATTACCTTATTATTGAGGAGGGTTGTGTGTAGTAGTGGGGCATTAACCTAGATTGGAGTGAAGGGATACGGGGGCGGATGAATGGCCCAAGGTGCAGCTAACCCCACCAATTATGTGCTTCCAATTTGACGCGGATGATTGAGTAATCAACACCACCAACGAAGGAAAAAAAAAATATATATATATATGCCCAAAGCAACATGGTCATAAATGTAATTGGGTAACAATTTTCAAATTAGTAGTAGAAGCTAGCTTAAATATCATATACTTTCTCATTCGTATTTAACATCTTTGCTTCTAATAACAATATATGTCAAGATTTGAATCTTTATGCCGCAAGTGAATTTGAGCTTAACTTATATAACTATATCAACCATAGTACTTAATATTGCTGAGTAGCTCAAGTGTCAAAATTATCCACACAGGGGTTCACTTGATTAATTGAGAAGCTACTTCTTGAAGTTATATAATAGACCCAAAAGATTGATTTTCTTTCTTTCCGCGTAATTTCTCTACTTCTTCATTTTCCTTCTTCACGCTGAAACAGAAACAGTGTGTTTACTTGAACAGTTGAGTAAACACTCGCGATTCACATCACGAATGTGTAAACAACTTTTATCCTGGAATTTACTGAACAATTTTTCCAAGTCCAGCCAACGTACGCATTACAAGATGTCTAGCTAGTGTGGACTCCACGAACAAGGAACGTCAACATTTTGAACTAGGCTATCACAAATTGCATGCGCATTGAAATTTAGGAGTTGTTGCAGTAAATGGGGAAGACAAGGAGAAAAAGACACTTACAAATTCTGCCCTGCACTAGCTCATGCAATCTTTCTTTGCTTTTGTAACAACCCTTTGTCATAGTCAAAGATTTTATTCCTACTCATAATTAACCGTTCATGTGTGGATCTGATCACGTTTATACTAGTACTAGTTAATTTTACGTTAGAATATCTATCATTTTTATCGCAATTGAGTACGTGTACGTACATTCGTTAATTTCTATCCAAAATAAAAGTTAATCATCTTAGAACTAACGTGTGTAATTATTTATAAACATTTTTCTTCCAATTATTGTGTAATGATCGATCATATATAACATTCAAAAAGGTTGAATGATGTTTGTCTTGTAGCTAGGCAGGAAGAAAACGGTGTGCGAGTGGGGATGGGTAACATGAAATTTAAAAGTAAGAGAAATCAGACAGACATTGAGAAAATGAAGTTGGGGCACTAGGACTTTGGAAGAAATATAATGGGCACCAAAGTCGTTGTCTACCACATTGCTGGTATGATAAAGACTAAAAATCTGAGACATGCACTTGGGAACATACTTTTGAACATGATAGAGAAAGAACGCACCTGTACTAACAAAATTTGTAGCTCAACCACTTTGCTATAGATTTGGCCATCAGAATAGAAAAAAGCAAGACCTTACAAAAGCACAATAACAAGTCAGCGGTATAGATTCCTTCTTCTTTTTTGCTCTTGTTCAATTTTGCTTTACTTGGTTGAAACTGAAAAGCCAGTTTCCTTCTAGAATTAATTATGCAATAATCTTATCTAGTCTTACACAAATAATGTAGCATACAAATCAAATTAATTTGTTTTGGTTAAAGAGAGGACTAATTCACCATTCAATAGGTCTTGAAAGAAACTAATTGATTGATCATCTCACGGGAAAATAAGAAGATAAAGAAATCAACGACGATAAAATGTTTTAATCTCGCATGCATGTCACTCATACAATTTAATCAGCTGAATTATTTCTTCACGTGGTACCTTTTTTTTTTTTGCAGTAAAATTACAGCGGGTACATAAGCAAAATTAATTATTTATTGATTTAGTCTCTGTACTAGTACATTAATTTTCTTACCTTTTTATCTTTATATTTAAAAATCATTTATTTTAATTCTTATACATACAATTTTTGGACGATATAAAACTAAAACAGATTAACTCGTTAACAAGTGTGAAATGTGTATATGTGAAGACTAAGATAAAGTTCTTAAATAGAAGAACTAAAATGTAAAAATTATATAAATATAAAGACTAAGTAAGTAATTAAATCTAAATAAAATCTACTATAATGCACTAGCTAAGTGAAGGTGCGCAAAAGCTTTTAACTTTCTCTTAACGATCCAAGCACGTGGATCTATTGAGCTTTCGACATATGCAGTGCGTATTTTGTGGCAAAGGCTGTCAGATTGGGGTATAAATCCCTTAAGGATAGTACATAACTTATTTTGTCGATTCAATTTTACAATCAATTTAGATAGGTCTTGTACTGGTATGTATCTAATAAAAGTAAAGTAATTTTATATTCTTCTGTATCATTTTTAATAAATAGTCGTTTAATATAATTCTGAAAATACTAAATGAATAAGTAAATAGGGTTAATATTTTACTAAAAGGACTAGCTGGTTGAGCGATGTGCCTCATACATGAGTTATTATAAATATTATCTTTGATTTTTATAAATAAAACAAATAAATTGTTACTAAATTATGATTCTCCGTCCAAAGCAAAAAGGTCGTCTTCTAGTTCTACATTATGGTGAGAAATAGAACGACGCAGCACCTTCCGATCTTTATCGAACGGATGTTACACGTGAATGACACAGTGTTTCATTAGGATAAGAAGGGCATTTCATTTTATCAAAGTAGATAGATAAACAAAACAACAATAGAATGGGACCCAGGTTCCACTTAGTAGTCTCTGTGTTAGGGTCATGTGTCAATTTTACTTCAGCATTACGTCATTAGTATGTCATTAGAGTATAATTAATTCGACCATAAAATTAGTTAACTCATGAAATAACAAAACTATAAAAAAAATATTTAGCTTCTTACTCTTTTTTATACTTATATTTTATAATTAATTTCATTATTAGTGCATTTTGTGATATTTTTGAATTCAATATTTATAATAAATTATATTTTTTTACTAAACAAATATGTAATATATAATTTATTAATCAACTGAAAATAAATAAATTATTTGAAAAATATTTAGGTGAATATTTGATATGAAATAAATTAATATGAAGAAACATATAATCTTATAAAATGTTATTAAATAACTCCCAATTGAAGTTTAATAATTATATTATGAAATTTTATTTTATGCGTTTGTACTTTGTAGTAATGTTTAGACATACTCGGATCCTGCAGTAAATTTTATTTTAATCTCTAATAGATATGTCAAAAAGTATATATACATATATATATATATATATGTATGAGAAAGAGTTAGAATTGAAAATTACTAAAATAAATAAATGTAATACAATAAAAAAATATTATATGTAGATAAATAGATATATTAAAAAGGAGAAAATGATAGTTTCTTTATTAATGATATGTGTATAATTATTAAAAAAAAATGTTTATGAATAAAAGTATACTATGTTATCCACTCTATCTGATCATTGCAAATTCGGTTGAAAAAAATGTTCAATGCAACAAACTTGGAGAACCAATCCTTGGGTTCAAATCAGCTTTGGTTTGGGCAAATTGTTTGTGCTTTATTATCCCCTTAAAGCAGGTGCAACAATGGCTTTGATACTAGACCATCTTTAGATTTGCTGTCTCACTTTTGCATTTCAATTCCTATGGCTGATCTTGACTTTTAATCACCAATTTAGACTTAAATATGCTCGAACGGTATGATCATCTTTTTTTCTTCTATACATATATGTTTTACTCGTATTATTTAACAAACAGTTTTTTTTAACATATAACAGTAAAAAAAAAAAAACTTAAGTAACCTTTTGGTTCTATAAAATAGAAGATTTTTTAAAATTATTTAATATTTTTGCTTTTTAGTTTTTGACTTCAAGTAATAATATCAAATGATGAAATAACTACATTGAATTTTTATAACTTGTTGTCACATCATCAAATAAGAAAATAAGAAAATCATGCATATTTTTTTTTTATAAATTGAATTTTTTTAAACCTTTATTTATTCAAAATGGTTAATAAGTCATATTAATTAGTTGACGAGAGATTTAAAAATAAAGTTTACCAAAAAGAAGAAAAATACATACAATAATTCTAATTGACTCCGTGATAATATAACAAATCAATGATTTATTAATATTATTGTAAATTTAAAGGATTAAAATAAGATAAAATTTAATTTTAAAGAAGTAACAAAATTTATTTTATAGAGATCAAAAGATTATCTAAGAAAAAAAGAATTTATTAATGTACATTCTTAAAATACTAACCAAGAAAACAAAATAAAAAGTATTAAAAACTGAAATAATAATTAATATTTTAAAAAATATGATATATTTATGGTTTAACATTGAATAAAATTCTATTGAAACAACTTTTGTTTAACAAAAAAAATATTAGTATAAAAGTGATAAGTTGATACTAATAATTAGTAAATAATGTAATGTTGAGCAACAAATATAAAATGAAGGGGAGATGAATTCAATGATTGGATACTCGATGCACAAAGGATGTGTGTTGCGTCATGCGTGTCTGAAGAAGTGCGTACAAAGAGCGGCGCGTGAGGCCTCGAGAGTGTTTCTGAGGCAACAGCGGTGGGTCCCTTTTATGCGTTTCTATGTTTTTTACGCAAACGCATTGGATCCCGCATGCGTAATGCAAAGCAAAGCGATACCATCCTCTATCTTTGCTTTTTACCTTTCCTAATTAATGCTGAATTCTGCTTTTTCCCATTCCTTTTTCACTGTGCCGTCTCTTCGTTTTTAATCTCCTTCTATTAGATGGACCCTTTGTTAATAGTGTTAATAATCATATGACCATGCATTCACGTTAATCCAAAACTCAAAGCTCTGCTTTTGTCACTTGAGCTTAGTGTTTCTAGACACATTACACAATCCTATGTAAGCCAAAAATAATTGGGTTGTTTTAAGTGTTTGTTTGATTTGTCAGTTTGGTAAATCCTATCTTTATTTTTAGAAGGATTTTCTTTCTTTCGAGTCATCGCATTTGAAAAAAACAAATACACTTTATGTAAATACTTTCACAATTAGGTCTAAGCATGTAATCGTCATGGTTATTACTTTATGCTTCTCTGAGTTTTTAATTGATTTGAACATATAATATGATGTTTGTTCACTGTCTAATTTAGCAGACATGGTCAAGTATACTTTTTTTTCCATCATAACATTAATGCGGTACAAAAATATTTATATATGTTCATCTAAGAGCATTTGTAAACACTCTTTTAAATTATAGCAAAGATATTTATAAATTAAGCAAATGTTTAGCACAAATAGTAATATTGATTATAAGAAAAAATATAATAATCTTCCTAAACTTTAATTCTTTTCAATGTATTTTCACAAACTTTAAACTCCTCTTAATTATTTTGTAATAATTCTTTCTTTAAATTAATCAATGGTAATCGGATCTAATGAAAAGTTGTAATGTATGCCATGTTATGAACCAAAGTTTGAATTACAATTACAAGAAATATCAACATTTTTTCTTTTTGGTAAAAAGAAAGAAAAATCAAAAAAGAAAAAGAACAAACTAAACTCTAATACCCATATTTAATACTTATATTTCAAAGGATTGACGCAGTTGTATAAGATTATTATGTGTAAAATTTTATTGGATTAATAAGTACTGTAGATGAGTTTAGTTTCTGACTCATTGGATTAGATGACAGTCTCATATGATCTTTTTATCCAGGACAAAAAATACTTATATGGGTAATATTTCAAATAAAAATATCTGTAAAAAAATATGTAAAGGGAAAAAAAATCTTCAGATTGGGAGCAATGACGAATAACTCTAGTCTTCCGTTTATACTATATCTGGACCGCACTTGTCGGAATCTTATGATTTGCAAGCTCCCATATTTATCAACAAATACAAAAGCAAAAAATAAAATAAAATTGATGAAGCATCGCAGGCGCCAATTAAGGCTTGAATATTTGTTGATATTCATTTTGTTCCTTTTTATATGTCTATTGTATATAAAAATCAAGAAATGCAATAAGAGAGCATTTATTTGCAAAAAAGAAAAATATTTTCAGTTTTCATTTTTTAATTACATAATCGTCATCTTGTTTTCATTATATTTCCTGTTTTCAAATATTTGTAAAGAAAACAAAAAAATGTTTTCAGTGTTTCTTGTATAAATCTTTGAAAAGACAAAACAAAATGAAAACAAAGTGACAATTTTTTAATTAAAAAGTGAAAGCAGAAAATAAAATTACAGTAAATGCTTCCTAAATTTTCTTGATTCTCATAAAATACCTGTGAGGTTTACTATTTTATAATTTTTTATTTCTACATTCGTACTAAACACATATGCATAAATTAATTAAAGATTAGGTGAAACAATAATATTAAAATTTAATTTTTGCGTCCTCCATTTTTTAAAAATCTATAATTTTAGTTTTCTTTTTTTTTTATTTAGACATTTCACCTCCACTTTTTAAAAAATGAAAGACTAAAATCGTAAAAATCTTTTAAAAGTTGAGGATGAAATGTCTCAATTAAAAAAATAGGAGGAATAAAATCATAAATTTTTAAAAATAGGAGAAAAAATGTATTTTAGAAAAGAAAAGAAAAAAATAATGTGATCTTACATTAAAGTTACATTGATTATTGTTTCATTGACGATAATGTATAGAGTCAATTGTCGGTTGGGCACAAGTTGCAACAAGACTGATAGAGATAACACGAATTGCTTAATGCTTTGCAAGGCTTCTAGGCACGCACGCATGTGTCCACCAGAACTTTCATCCCTTTTATGTGTTGGAATAATGGTTATAGTATATCGCCACATTTCAATACCTTGATCGATAAACATGAAATTGAGGAATTATCCTCCTCAAACTGAATGTGTATTTAGTGGAGTTTAGGTATATGGTGAACTTTCTTTAACTAGTCGAAGATTTCCTTCACGTCTGTGATGTGCTTTTCAACATTTGTCGCTTTGGCCACCGTACTGTCTATGTAGATCTAAAGTTTTACGTTAATATTCTCCTTGAATATCCCATCAATCAATCTTTTGTAAGTTGCCTTGACATTTTTTTAGGTCAAATGGCTTTACCTTATAAAAATAGTTTGCACGTTCTGTTATGAAGGTCGTTCTATTTCATCAATCGAGTTCACATGGATATGGTTATATCTTGAGTAAGTATTTATTAGGAATGAAAAAATGGGATAGTCTAATCTATTTTAGCATGCCCTACTAAAAATCGATGACATACCCTACAAAAGTGGGATGAAATGTTCAACCCATCCTGTTTATAGGCGGGTTGGTCCGCCAATTATTTTATTTTATTTTTAAAAGTAA
Organism: Glycine tomentella; assembly: GCA_007407185.1. NCBI lineage: Eukaryota > Viridiplantae > Streptophyta > Magnoliopsida > Fabales > Fabaceae > Glycine > Glycine tomentella. The sequence goes on from PYAF01002236.1 coordinate 369,470, forward strand.
GAAATTATAAGACTAAAGTAAAAATGTTATTAAAGAAAACAGTTTAAATTTTTTAGTATTTATTATTCTTTCTACTCGTCTACGTAATATTTTTACTGTAGTATTTCATTAATACTTCTAACTACTTTGTCTTCCATATTAACAACAAACATTGGCCAAAATACATATACTTTTAAACTTAAAAATATTATATCTTAGACACGACACTACTTTCGCACCCTAATATTACTCTACTTTTTTTTATCTAATTTTTTTTTAAAAAAATGATAATTGGGCCGCCTCAGCTTGCAGTGTGCCCATTTTGTAGTGGGACAAAATGAGCAGCTAGTGGGTTAAAACACCCAACCTGACCGGCCAAAAATAATTTTGAAAGGCAAAAGACAACAGTATATTATTAGAAATTCATATAGGACATGTTTTAGTATCAGACCTCTGAATTCAGTTCTTCAAAATTTAGGAACAAATCAAATTACACAAAAAAAATTAGCTAAAAAAGAATTAAAGGCATCAAATTACTTAATTGAAGCCTTTATTTAAAACTTTTTAAATTACTAAACAATTAAAAAAAGGATTTGGAACTTTTAAATACAAAACTAAAAAAGAAACTAGCACGGGCTTTTCAGAGTGGGCTTTTAACGAAGATTAATGAAAAATTAAAATTATTAACAAGAAGGCTAATGATAATTTTACCTCCCATATTTAATCAATAGACCTCCCTTATCCTTTTTTTCTATCAATATTTTCTCCTAAATACCCTTTTAATTCATTCCCAATTTAAAATTATCTTTTCAGAGACAGTTTTTCATTTTTTTTTTTTTTTTGGCTTACCCCATTTCTCTGCTACTCACCTCCTCCTCTATAGCTCCGTTATTCAAACACCTCCTATGCAACTCTTCCACTCAAACCCCATTTAAGATTGAAGGAATTTGCTCCATCTAGGCCTAATTTATGAGACTGAGCGTTCAGGTTTTTTATGTAAAGAATGTCATAACGCTGATGAAGCTTGGTACACGATGAATACTTTAAATTACGAGTTATGGCTTAAGAAAATTATTATTTTGTTTTTATTGAAGTATTGTTGCAATTTTTATTATCAAGGTTGAATGGGGAAATTCATAACCAATGCTCAACAACGTGGTGCTGCAATTATTCAAGCTAGAAAGCTTTCAAATGCACTATTAGCTGCTAGTTCTGTTTGTAACCATATTAGAGATTGGGTTCTTCTAACTCCTCCGGTTGGTTTGGCTTTTGTTTGAATTTTAATTCAGGTATAATTATCATTTGCCTAACAACAATTGTCCTTAATAGGCCCGGTCCAAAAGATCCAAACAGTCTAATAAAAGATTAGTCAAAATCGTAATAGGGCCAGTTGTTACAATTGTTCAGAAGTTGGATCAAAAAATAATTTTGTGGTGAAAATTAATCAAACTTTGAATTAAAAGAAATTCAACAAAACTTTATTATCAGAAAGTGACAATACCAGATTTGTTGCTCCAAGAGGGAGATCTAAAATCTAAACTTCAAAAGTTTAGAACAATTGGCACCTGCTAATAGAACATAGATGGTCAAATTGAATACAATACTACGAATACTCTTCAACATATGTATGGCTGTTACTGCATAGCAAATAACTCATTGTCAATCATTTAGGTTGCTGGATTTTTCGGCCCACCAAAAAGGTTGAGAAAATAACTATTTCACTTTTTTTTAAAGCAATGATATTATTAAACTGAAATAAGCACAAGATAAGAGACTCTGTTGGTTAATGATAAGAGATATGTTCTGAAAAGGTACTATGTTCTGTAGTTATAATAATGTAATCAGATCCAGACGAGTTTGTGTTCTAAGATTTTGTACCAAACTTGTAAACCGGAAGATACTTTTTTTTCTTAGTTCTTACTAAACTTCCAATTGTCAAACCTTTTAGAAGAGATTAAAAAAAATTATATAAATAAATATTAGCTTTCATTATTTTTTTCGCGTATAAGAAAAATAATGAATTAAAATGTAAAATCCCACATAATAGAGAGAGCATGCAGAAACATATATGTTTAGTGAAAGGAAAAAAAAGAGGGATATGATTACCATTAGGATTAAGAGATGAGAAGGAGGGTTGAGATGTGGAAAGGCAGCAGAAAGCAAGGGAAGGGGGAGAAATAGAGGAAAAACAATGGTATGGGAGGTGTAGGGAAAAAATAGCATATTTTGCTTATAGATATTCCTTCCCAATCCCCCCATACCCATGTCTTCCCTCAATTTTGTCTCCCTTTTACCCTCTCTGAAGATGCTTATTTTCTTCTTCAATGTTCATGTCTCACGATTCACAAGGAAGAAAGCCTTTTGGTTTGAGGTGGAATGGGGGTATAACCTGTAATTATATTACAAGAAATGTGGACAAAGGTAAAAAAGGTAAACGAGAGCCTCTCAAATCTCAACATGTTTATTAAATAATGATGCAAAAGTGGAATCAAAATGGTGGGTATGATGAGATTCGTGCGACATAGGATGTGGATAAAAAGTTTTGGCAGAGGAAATGGAATCCTATCCTATAATGGACCCTCACTGTCTCCCTCCCCTGCTTATTCTCTATTATTTATTGGAAAATAATAAGCAAACATCCACAAACATCTATTTATTTTAAATATCTCATCAATTTTTTACTTTTATTTTAATCATTCACTTAAAAAAAAAAAAAGAAAAACATCCATTTTTTTAAAAAATAAAATTCTAAAAGTGAGGTATTTTCATAATTGGTAACCATAAAACTAACTCTCAAAAATATAAAAATTATCTAAATGATTTTTATTATTATATCATAGGTCTTTTAATATTTATATTATATTTTTTCGATTTAAATGTCTTGTATCAATGAAACATTTTTACCACGGCCCACTTACTTTTATCACTTCTAAATTTTATAGTATTCCCAATAGGGCGGTAAATGTACAGTACTCACTCGGTCAATGCTAACGACAAACAGAGAGCAGAGAGTGTAAGGCCGTCTTTAATGAAGCAATTCTCTTTTATACATTCAATGCGATTCTACACTTTATTTATTTATACTGTATAAGTAGAAAATATATAATTTTTTACATAAAAAAATCAACTATTATTTACATGATACAAATTACTATTTATAAATAAGAAATTAAATTTTTTAAACCGATTTCTCACCTCTTTTTTTTCAATTTTTATTTATAAAATTGATTTTAAAAAAATTGATTTGTTGGTTTTTTAATTTAACAACGATCAACTTGATACTAAATACATATTTATTTGGAGGATATTTAATATTAAAATAATATTATATATGAAACAGTTTAGCGTTGATCAAACTAACAAAATAATTATATTAGATTATTAGAAAATAAAAAGTAACTTATTTTATTAAAAAATACTTTTAAAAACATAAGTACCTTTTTCATTTACATTTACATATACTTTCTTATCAAAAGG
>PYAF01002236.1:375325-402102 GCA_007407185.1 Glycine tomentella
TAAGATAAGAGGTATTTAAAATACACATGTTAAAAAGTATGTTATTAATATTTCTTCCACCAACAGTGACTTTAAAAGAAATTTTCTTTAGAAAAAAATCTTGTAAAACTAATCAAATAATTTATTAAGAGGAGTAATCAAATTATTCTAACACTATTTTTTTTAAGTTATTCTCCATCATCATCTTTCATTTTCTTTCAATCTAATAATAAAAAATAAGTAATTCATTAGAACTATTAAATTAAAAAAAGTAAATCAAAAGTAATTTTCTTTAATTTATTCTTAGAGTAATTTGATTCATTTTTATTTTTTAAAACTTTTGTGATTTTATTTCAAAATTATATTATTATCATTTTTATAATATAATTTTACTATTGTCATGTATGGGATAAGAGATATTCTGGATAAATCACAAGAAATACTTTTGCTCATATTTTCATTCCGAGAGAGGGGAATTTGCTTACGTGAGTTTCACTATTTGTTTCCTTCCTATTTTTACCCCAAAAAAATAATGGAAATTGTTTCAATATTTATATTTTCCTTTCATCTATTTTTTATTATTTTTTTTACCGAACCAAACAATACCTTAATTTCTTATTTTTTTTACATAACTTTTTATGTGGTTGAATGAATAAAAAAAATTCAAATGTTAAAATACCCAATTATATGTGATTTTCCGGGCCACAATTATATTTCTCAGAACATACCGAACTTGAAAAAAAAAAAAATAGATGCTAAATAACTGATACGCATTATTCTTTTAAAAACAACTGATAGGCATTATTAGAATTTAGAATTCTATGTGCGAATTTTGGTTAAAAAAATGCTAAAATGCAAGTAATTCATTATGAATGTCTTTTCATTTTTTTTATTTGAAAATGATTTTTATCTAGGAATATATTATTTTATATTTTTTAAGGCATTAATATTTTAGATTTACGTCTCTCTTATTCTCTCTTATTTATGTCATTTTATCTACTTTTAACTCATTAATGAGACATATTTTTACTCCTCCTTCATATTTAAATGACCAAATCTAATTGTGACTGACTTAATTTTTTTAATCCACAATCTATATTTATACTTTAAAATTACTACAAATTTTCTAATTTTATTTATTGTTTGAATTTGCATTTTTTTTTATGTTTAAAAGTTCACAACTGCCCTAAAAAAATCACAACTGACAAGTCAGTCTTACTGAACACTTTTTTTAATATATACTTTGCCTCTTATTTCATTGAATCTTCCATTTTTTTTATTAATCTCTTTTTTCATGTACCAAACTTTTTCTAACATATAAACTCTTAGATCATAAAAAGTTATTTAAAAAAAGGGTCAATAGACTTTTACATGGCCTCTTGGAATAACCGTATCTACATTTTACCAGATATATTAATTTACAGCTTGTTATATTCATTTATCACTTTTTTCTAACAAAGTAAGAGTTTATGTTTTTTAACTGTCCAACTATTGTATTTTTTTTTATATTTTCTAATGTTAGAATATATTAAAACATAGATTTTATAGTTTAATTAATAATTAATTTTACTATTTTAAAAAATTGTCGTTTATTTTCAATTTTCAAGTAATTTAAGATGTTTTTTTTTATAATAAATTAAATGTTTAAAATAGTTGATTTTTGTAATGAAGTAATACCAATATATACAATTATTTATAATAATTATCTTATGTTAAAATCTATCTTTATGATAAAGTATTCTAATTAATAAATGTTAAATGTAATATTCACAAAATTACAAACATTTATTTATATAAACATTATAATCCAATTAGATCAACAAAAACTATCTTCCGCACAGTCGTTTCCATCTCACTAAACGCATTATCATTATGTTTAACTTGTAAAAACGTTTAGTTTAATAAAAAAAAATAGTCACAGTCATTTCCATCTTATTCAACGCATTATCATTATGTTTAACTTGTAAAAATGTTTAGTTTAATAAAAAATAGTTAAAATATACTTGTGTGTTTGTTTTTTAATAATTTTTTTATTATTTTTCCTTTAATAAAACAAATTTTTTTCTTGATAATTTATTAATTATTGATAAATTAATAAATTTTATATTTTTAATAATTTTTTATAAAAAATAAATATAAAATTCACTAATTTATTATGAATTAAAAAAATATTAATGACCAAAAATAAAATTATTCTCGAAGAATTTAATGTAAGGAATTTTTTTATAAAAAAACAAACAGAAAATTCAGTATTTATTAGCCTTGGAATAATATTTTAGCAAAAAAAAAAAAAATGCATGTAACTTAGTTAAAAATGAAGAAAGAGAACTTTGGTGGGCGTTATAATCGCACCCAAACCATTAAAAATGTCCTGTATAACCTCCAGTAAAATTATTTGGATTTGGTCCAGCTTGGTATGGATACATCACATGGATCTACGAATTCATCCAAAATTTAAACATCTTGGGGAGTTAGCTAATTAATTAGCATCTGTCTGTAATAATTATTAATTATTAATTATTAATTATTGTTATTATTATACATTTTTCATCAATCATTCATAAGTTTACAAATATGTTTGGAAAAACTTACATAGAAACATTTTTAAAAAAATTAAAAAAAAAACTTTTTCAAAAATAAAAATAAATTATCTATTAACTAATTTTTAAAAATTTATCAATATAATTTTTCTAAAATATGAGATAATATTAACAAATGAAGTAATAAAAAATTTATTTTAATTTACGAAGAAATTTATTTTTTTTCTTTTATTTTCTTTTTCAAGAAATGTTTCTAAAAAATTTAAATCCAAAGATGCCTACATCTACTAGAGCTGAGATAATATGTTAAGCCTTAAACAAGGAAAACGAAAGAAAAGATGGAAAAAAAAAAGAAGCGATTTGTTGTTTATTCTTGTCTTGAATGTAACCAAGTCAGACCTGCAGCTTATAGAAGGAAGTAACATGTCCAGTAAGAAGAAAGAGCTAGCAGTGAGATTAAGGAAGAAGATATATAGTTTGGTATTAATTAAGGTCGAAAAAAACATAGATGTATAATAAGTGTATGATATGAAGAGGAAATCTGAAGAAGAAAAGTGTTTACCATAACCATAAGAGATTGTGGAGAGGAGAGTGGAAAGAAAGGAAGTAAAGGAAATGATAGGAATGGGTGGAATCGGCAAAAGAATAAACAACACAACAATTAATAATAGAGACGCTGTTATCCTTTACCGACCCTCCCATCTCCCACCACTTCCTCAAGCACTTCTTCCTTTCCCTTTCTCTCTCTATGAATATAGAACAAGTGGATGAGGTTGCTTAAATATATATAAAGAGAATATTGATGCTTAAAACACATTACTTGGCGTGAGGAAAGCGGTGAGACTTGACAACACCCTTCATTATTAATTTACCAACCCCTACCCCCACACCCACTACAAGTTAGACACTTAGACTTGTCTGTGCCTTTATCTTATCGACACCGCAACAACAATCTCCACCGTTCAATTTTTTTCATTTAGTACTAATAATATATTTGACAAAATAATAACTATACATGTCTTAAATGGTAAGTTTATTAATTATCTTAGAAGTCATAATATTATTAATTTTAATTAGTTAATAATATGATTTTTTACATTGATAATCCATAAAAAATAAACTTCTTTTAGTATTTTTTGATTATTTATTTATTATAATTTAAAATAAAACTAAATTATTAAATAAAACAAATAAAAAGTTTTAAATATCAATTTTTTTTATTATAACAGTGACCATGGCAGAGCCATTCTCAAGCTTGCAATGGCCATTTCATAGATTAAAATTATTAATACACTTATAATTTTTTTATTATATATAATTATTTTATTGATACACTTAAAAAATTCATAATTAGCATGAATTAAAATTTAATTAGTATGAGCTAATATTAGTTGCTCGCTCCACGACTAAACATGAGACTAGGAAAACCCTTCATAGATGGTTTTTGTCCCCTTTTTTTGTTGGCCTTTTATTCAATATATATTCAATATCTATGTTTTCAGTTGGCTTCATTGCTCAACTGAAAAGAATTACTACTCTTTGCTTGGAGAGGTTGGGTTCTTTCCTGGGGGGCAAGACTCTGATCAATTTTTCATTGATGCAATCTTGGTTCGAATTGATTTATATAGTGCGTTGAATTCTTAAGAAAATTAATTTTTCAAGCATGTTGGCTCTAGAACTTAGTATAGGTGAGACTGTTTTGTTTTATGAACTAGCAACAGTAAAATGCAAACGATGGTGTGGTAGGTTTAGTTGTAAAGTGTAAATCATAGGGGTTAAGAATAAAACATGAATGAAGTGTCGCCAAGTTGCCCCAGTTACACATACGACTTGCTTGGTTTGCCTGAGCAGGCAAGTTCGTTTCTCGATAAAGATGATCAGTGATGACAGTTGACGGAGAAGCATGTGGTAAGGCAAAATGAAATATGACAAAATACTCCTCTGGTGCTTCACCTGTATGATGTATGATAAATTGACAAAATACTCCTCTGATACATATAGTATTAAATATATGTAAAAAAATTAATTGTAAAATTATATGTAAAATTAGATTAAAATTATATGTAAAAAAAATTGTTACAAATTTATTATATAAAATTATATGTATATTAAATATATATTAAAAAAATTAATGTTATATATATCAATATTAATTATTTTTTAACATAATTAATCTATTAACTCAATTAATTTTAAACATCACGTTAATAAAACACTTACAAATTATCCAAACCATAAAAAAAAAACACATACTTAAATCCGTAACCTTCAAATTACTTATCGCTTAGGTGAACCCACTCACTTCTCAGCCTGGCCCAATTCAAAGATGCACCTATCTACAGTATCTCGTTATCACAGGTCTTTGAATACTATAAAAAAACGGACCTGACCTTCACGACAGTCAAATATAAGCTACCAATGTCCTGGTATGTGCTATCATTCTGAGGCCCAAATAAACATAATAGTATGTCCTAACTTATGTAGACCCATTTGTTTCACACAGGACAAGGCCAGGCCTAAGGAATTTGTCTTGGGCTAAATGCAAGTAACGTACTATCTTGGCCTAAAAGGGAAAGATAGAGTTACCTGATAAGCAAATGAAAGTGAAATATATTTTTGTATTAAAAGAAAAAGTTCAAGCAGCTAAGAAATAGACTACGCTATAAACACATTACAACCGCAACGAGAAATTGCTTCCTTTGCAAAGTATCAAATAGTACCAAAAAAAGTAGTATCATTACAAAGAATACTTTCTCTTTGGTTGCTTGGATTGGGATCATCTGACGTATTATGTATGTAACATTCAAAAATCAAAATGTCAAACTTGGCCGGGAAGAAAAAAGAAAGACACGACGAGGACTACTGACCCAAGAGTCCTGCTCGATCTACATCTCATATTGCGGCAAGCAAGCCTCCTATATTTGTATTTTGTATTTTTTGACCCATACTTTTCATGAGAAAAGTAATTATTTTTTAGCTGGTGGTTGTCCATGTTTGTAATTACACAATGAAGAATATTATGTACCAATTACGTTTACTCGATCCAGCAGACTATATATGGGATCTTACCTTTCGAGCTTCATTGATCTGGGCTTAGGCTGTGATACGACAGCTTTCTCTTGTTCAGTAAGTGCATGGCGGAAATGGCATCTATGGCCATATGGGCACACAACCCCAGCAAGGACCATTCTGCAGACTTCAGTTTTGTAGCGTGGGTGGCGGATCACTGGGCGAAGCTCCCCAATACCATGAGCATATTGGCAGTGGTCTCCATACGGACATGTTCCAGTTTCCTGCCATTTATTACACAGCTCAGTCTTGAACATCCCTTGGTTATACACTATCATTTCAAGAGGCTCTTCCTCTTTCTGCCCTCCACGTACATATACCTTTTGCTGTATACCATAACAACAACATAAGCAAAATTTCAACAAATAATATTAATATATAAAACTCGATCCCCCAATTTGTTTAGGATATATAGCAACATTCAAGTCTAGATAGATAAATTAGATATCATCGACTTATCGTCATTAAATGTTGCACTTGTAATCTTCAACCATATAATTGTAGTTAATTGTCATGGTTTTCTAGATTATATATCCAAATATGCATTTATATTTCGGGATGGATACACGTGCACAGTGCACAAGCAAGTCATTATATATACTTTCCACGCACACTAATTACGTTAACTACAAAAATTACTTCATGTTCTTTGCTGACATTAAGATTTTTCATCATATGATAAAAGTTATTTGCATCAATAAGATTTTACCATTAACATTGATAATGTCATCTCACAGCTCACATGGTATTTTCGTTTGCGGCTATTAAAACGTTGAACTTGCAAAACCATTAGCAGCAGAATGACCAATTTAATTCATAGATACAAGACTATCATAAATATTTTAAAATTTTAGAGATGTGAGAAGAAAAAAAAGTCATTTAGAGGGCGTTGTATGGCTAGCTCCATCTACTATTTTAGTCTTGCCAATTTCTATATATTTCAAAATTCATAGAGATGGTGAAAATAATAACTATATTTAACTCCTTAGATATGTAATGCTAAATCTGCATGTATGGCTCCATGTATCAATTAATTTTACTTAAGTGGAACATGATACCCAGACAAGAAAAGGAAACGGGAAAAGCTTTGAACCCCACCTAACCTAACGACCCTAAAGCCCAGGATATGCAAGCCACCAAACAGGTTACGTACAAGTGTCACAGAAACCTTGGGCTACTTCTTATTCGCCTAATGGGTCCTGTGAACGCGAATATAATGTTACTAACTAGAGTAGCACACGCAAATGAAAACAACAACAACAACAACCCGAAACAACTCCATTCGTTGCAGCTACCAGGTAATGACATAGACAAGCAAGGGTTTACTTCTTTTGAAAGGAAAATAATTAGCAACTAACAAGCACGAAAAAGTACGGTAAATAACGATAAACACAATGATCACACCGCAAAACAAATAACAATAATAATATTAACAATAATTAAAAAATAAAAAAGCATAGGTAGATGGCACGTGTGTCCTTACAACGGGTTCAGGTGGAGTGGCGGAGGCGCGTGGGCGAGTGGCGCCTTTGTTGCGAGTGGCATTGTTGTTATTGGGGGCAAGAGCAGCGGCCTGAGCCATCTTCAAGTAGCCATTGGACCTCACAGAAATGCTCTTAGGGAGCGAGAACCTCTCCACTTCCACCACGTTGTTATTCTCAATCACGCTCGTTGGACTCTCCTCCGAAATTTCCTGCAGCTCCTTATTGTTACTGTTGTTATTATTCATGATATTGTGATTATTGTTATTCCAATCGGCATAATTCTCTTTATTCCCTTCCCCAAAGTGGAGGCCACGGAAGCCATGCAAAACATCGAACAGAGTCGGTTCCGTCTGGCCGGAGGAGCCGGCGCCGGCGCCGTAGTGATTCTCCAGCGAAGCCTGGATAACGAGGTGCAGCTGCTTCTGGAGCTCCTTGTTCGCGGCTCGGAGCAGGCCATTCTCCTCCCTCAGAGCCTCCACCTCCTTCGAAGTTTCAACGAGGCGATTCAGACACATGCTTTGACGGTTCACCATGTCCTGGTGCTTCTGAATTGACTCCGAGTAAGGATAGAGCGAAACGCCGCCGCCGCTTCCGTTGCTGCAGCTCGCGGAGAGCGATGGAAGGTTCTCGTTCGACAGTGCCGAGTACAACGAACTGTAGAGGCCGCCGGTTGACGGCATTTGACCGGCGGAGGCGCCGCCGCCGAATCCGCCATTGGAGGAGGGAGAGCAAGCGTCCTTGTTATGCATTTTTTCTCGGTGCTGCAAGATCAACAGGCAAAGATAGTAAGTAAGAAGAGCTTCTGAAACGTGACGTGACGATCGATTAATTAACTGAATCGTTTCGTTCGATCGAACATTAATTAATTCATGCATATATCAATTTTCATATCATAATATATAAATTAATAACCGGTTGGTGTTAAAAGTTCACAGAGCGCGACCGAAGAAAACGAGGAACTATTCAAGAAATGTCGATGAAATGATTGATAAGTACTCTAACATGCAAATTGATGAACGTACTTGAAAAAGTTGTTAATTCAGAGAAAAATGAAAGATCATCAATAAGCTAGCTACGGTTCAATGAAGAAACGGAGAATTTGTTGAAAAGCACACGCACGCACTAACCTCGCTGCTGGTTCTGAGCTTCTTCTCTGTGGAGTGAGAGAATTTTAGAAAGAGAAAGCGATCTGAGAGAGAGTGAGGTGGAAGAAGAGGTTTTATAGTGCTGATGGTTGAGGCGTGTGTGTGTTTGGTGCGCGAGAGAAAGAACCGTCTCTGACACACTTCCTAACAGAATGATCTTTCGGACCTGATGCAATTTTCATGCCTTTCCCTAATTGCCCCCACTCATTTCAAAAGATCCGGGCAATCTTTTGGAGGTGATTTTTGGTATTTTAAATTGGTGTGTTCCTTAAAACTAAATTGGTCCTTGATATTCTTTCCTTTTCGTTTTATCAAATAATAATATATTCAGCTTGCATCTTACTGTACTAATTGATTCTGTAATTTCGTCTAAACTCAATTCAGCCACATAATAAACTATAATCTTGTTATCAATTATTGTTATATGCATCGTTTTCTATTCATTTGTACTTAAATAAATGTTTAACTAATGTCAACAAACATATGCACTCACATCAATAATTACTTAATGCAGAAACTAATATGGGTTTTGTTAATTATTGTCTCTGTTAAGAAATTCAGTAATAAATTAAAACATGAAATCGTATATTTTAATAAAAATATTTTAAATTATTAATATTATCTTAAAAATAATAGTGAACAAAATTAAAATAATATTTGTCTAAAATGGTCACTAAATATACCCTATATAAATGTAACAATTGAAAATTGTTGAAATGACAAAAATAGTTGAACCGTCTCAGCGAATTGATTTTCCCCCCACTGATTATTAATCACCTGAATATTTCTTTATGTGGATTATACATATTTAAGAATTCAAATCCGTGTAGGAATCATGGTAAAAGTTAGCTTGATGTTACATATAAAAGAATCACGTAATAAACACTTGATTTGGTTTTCCATAAATTCTTATAATGTTTATTTTATCTTTAAAAAACTAGTGTTATTAAAGTGATCCTTAAATTTATTTGTATATATCATTAAAAGACATCAATTTAATCATAATAAATAATAAATAATAAATTTTGGAGAAAGTTGATGTTGAAAGATCTTATCATTTAAGGACCAAATCGATATATTAAAAACCCTTTAAACAACAAAGTGACAATTTACTTTAAATTACATATGTAATATTGAGTAAAAACTTGTAAACTACACATGCCAATACCTTTAGTTGGCAAAATCAAATGTTTTAGTTTTCTAATCTAATAAAAATTAAATGACATCAAATTCCTACATTGGGGTCCACCTTAATATGATTTATTCTTCCTTTGGAACATACACATAAAAAGAAATAATATTTATTTGGTTCTAAGTTCTAACAGAAAGATAATAAGAGGAGGGGAAGACAGTTTAGAGGGCGTATTCAAGGTGCAGTTACGGTTAGAGTAGCATTTGATTATATAATGCTTGAATTTGAAGTTAGTTTGAAGGAGGGTACACTGGCTGGTGGTGTTCTTGGCTCTGGTTTCCCATTCTCAAGTCACGGAAGTGGATTAAGACACTTTGACATTCATTTTAGAAAATATATAATAAGAGCCCATCATGATCATATTCTTTCTATATGGAATTGGAGGGATTGCTTCTTTATCACATTTACAAATTACAACAAACTCTTCCTCTAATCGCTACTCTATCAAAATCTGGTATCAAAACGTTTGTTGAATAAAAAACACTCATCCAATAGATATCCTCACGTTAATTTCTTTCTCAATAGGCAAAAGACAAAGCCCTTCCCACGTGTCATGGACTTGGTTGTTAAGTTAGCCACACAATTCTTCTCAAACTTTATCTAGTCATAAAAACAAACAATGGTCAGATTATCTTTCCCTGTCATTACAGCTTTGGTCACACTGCTAAAAGCAGAATTAGCTGTTTTTAAGTATTATCAAGGTCTAAAGACCAAATCACAAATGTCCCTTTCTTTACTAGTCTCAATGCACATAGCTGCAAGTGAAAATGGCTGCTTGTAGAGCATAATCCTAAACTTCTATTGAATTGGAACACAACTGTGAGTATAGGTAGATTATTACGTAAAAGGGGTTAAGATGGAAATATTTCAAATGTCAGGTAAAAATACAAAAGTTTTAACTATCAAGAGACACAAAAGCAAGTCTCAAGATCTGCAAGTATAGCAAGTGACATATGATTTATCAAGGATCAAGAACCATATAAACGTTTGTTGTGGCAAATTTACTTGGACACTTGCAACATTTGCCTCGAGAGTTTTTCCCAGTGTATATAATGTCCATGGTATTAAGTGGATGATATATATATATATATATATATATATATATATATGTATGTATGTATGTATATAACCATATAGGAATTGAGTTGTCAAAATTATTAGACTTTTAACAGGAGATCCACTCAAATTTAGGGAAGAATTTGTTTGGAATTTATTCCTATTTACATACACATAACACAGATTAATTCTTTCTGAATGAGAAGTAATAATATATTATGATACTATACTTGTCACAGTATGTAAACAAAGTGTGCATGAAATTGAATGAATCAGTTGATCAAGTGAGCAAAAGCCTCATGAAGCGGAACAATCTGGATTGTAGAATAGAGAGAAATATCTACAGTATATATATGCAAAATTCAATGCCTTTCACTCTCTTTCTTACATTAGCTCCAGGCTTCCTGGATAGAAGTTGAAATTGCTTCTCATGCCTGGAAGCAAAAAGAATATAAATATGATAAACTACATATATCATTCTAATAATATTTCCAGGGATAAAATGCATTATTGCTGGAATTAAACCAATGTGGTAACAAAAACAAATTCAAATGTCAAAATTGACAATACTGAGATGGAGATTTTAACAGGTATGTGATCACTGGACGCCATGGTAAAAATTACTCGACTAAACAGCAAGGCTAAAGAGGCACTTAGCACTCAGAACTGAGACTATTTTTTCTCTCTTTATACACTTCATGTGACATTTCCTCCACATGTGTGCAATCTTCAATTCAACTTAACTACCTGAATTAGCCCTCCCTTCACTGTAGGGAGAAAGGGCACTGTTATCATGGCTTGTGCAACTGCTTTCCTCATTGAATCTCAGAACAGAGAATGGTTAGTTGAATCAAATGGTCGAATTGCATGTGCAGGATCCATGCTGAGAGGATTCATATCCTTGTTGTCAAGATCAGATTGGGAGATAGTAATGGACGCAGCTGCAGAAGATTCCTTTCATGACAGAAAAACAACACTTCAATTAAAAGGTATTTTATTTTGGAGACAAGGTATCTTATTGATGCTACCTTGACTTCTTACACCTTAGCTAAATCAACTATCTATGAATACATAATTAAATGATTTTGGTGAAGATCAATTAGAATACAAAGTGACACATGTTTATTCTAAAGGTTACTATAACTATACAAAAAAGAACAGGAAGCTTCCAAACATGTGCACCATATACTACACTTTTATGGAACTAAACCATTGCATCACATATGGAAGCATAAAATAGTCACCCAGTTCTTCTTTTATGGTATTTTGGTAAACTGCTATGGTTATGAATAGCTTCAAAGGTAAAGTTAGGAAGTGCAATTCCAAGCAAACTCAATATTGGATAGGTTTGCTGAATCTTGAATGTAACAATTTTACAATATCTGTGGTACTTTTCCAACTCAATTTACATGTTTGAATGCTTTCCAAAGAAATGTCTGGTATACCCAATAACAAAGAATGACAAGAAGGTATTAACACCAATATTATTCATGTCTAAACTTGAAGACTTTCACGTTTTCCTCTTTTGGTGGAAGAAGTCATAAACTGAAAGGAAACTGATGTGATGGAGTGCACTTTTCTGCACATAATGTTTTTTCTGCATTAACATTGTCCATAGTTCCATAAAAATTAGTCAAATGAAAAGGAGTTTCTGTTCATATTCTGCTCAAGTTGATATAGTTATAGATATTATGACGCTCTTCCATAGTTCCATTATCTTTATTATCTGATGTAGCCCTATAATTATTAATACACTTAGAGGAAGTCAAAATGTGTTACTATAATGGAAGAAATTCAGACCTCCATTGCACTTGGATAGTCAATATCTGACTTGTCAACTGACTTATCCTTCTCTAAAGAAGAGTAGGAGACATCTTGATCATCAAGCAGTATTCTAATTGGATCTTGATCTCCTCCAAATAGTTCCTCAAAGTTTTGGAAAGTTAAGTCAACATCAGGGATGTTAAAATCATCTTGAGAAACAAGTTCTTTGCATATCCCAAGGTCTTGAATATTTTGGGACCACAACTGCAAACATTGACAAAAAGAAATTTCCACTTTGACAAGAAGTAAAAAGTTAACCAGATGCGTGATACTGAACAATCAAAATAATGTCAACCAAATTTAAATGAATCAGATGTTAATGCAGTCAACAACACACAGCAAAGGAAGCGTCTGCTTACACTACTAGATGTCAGACATTCAATTTTTCATTTCTTGTCGCTAACAGAGATTGGAAGGCATGTACTAAGATTAATACATCAGCATGCAAAGTTGGAAACCAAAAAATCCAAACACTTTATAATTCTGATTTAAGTTTAGAAACCCTATCTAGGGCGTTTTGGTTTGGCACTTTGCCTACCAAACTCCTGTTTGAAGACATTCAGAAGCTAGTTGAAATTTGTTTGGATGATTTCCCATTTGTTCAACTTCAACCAGTTTTTCCTTTTATGTGGGTTGGCCTGGAAGCAACAAGTTGAAGCCTTTGCATTGGAGGACTTTCATTGTCAGAAAAGCCTTGTAATAATATTAATCTTATATTATAAAAATTAAACCCTTTTTAGTAAATATTGGGATATCTTGTCCATAACTAGACTGGTTTTCTTTTCTGTTGTAGACAAGATATACTTGAGTTTTAAAGCTTGTGCGGCTTGTCTTATTGGACTTAATGTCCTTTGAGTTCCCTATACAACGCATATTATCTGTCTTATTGATGATAGCTTATCATTTATAATTTAATATCAAATATAGAATGTTAAGTGTTTTTAAGTTTATTACTTGGTTCTCTGTTCCCATTCATCATCATGATCATACTCTAAATATATTTTCAAGGGATGATACAGCCCAATGTTCTATTCCAAACTGTACTTAGAAAAAAATGGTATAATTTATCTTAAACAATGTTTACATATTTGTGCAACACATTCATATTTTCATGTAAATTGTCATTAAGTTTCATATGATGCTTAGCACCAAAGACACGAATCCCATCAAAGCAAAGTGCAAATTAGGAAAACAAGTTTGCAGTTTCATATTTTCATATCTAGAAGAACAGTGTTAAAAGCCAGTGGCCCAACTACGGCCCACAACAGTGGACAGATAATTCTCTGACCTGATTACTTTGAAGTGGACTTTTGCATGTCCAGAACAATTCTCCATGCAAGGGAAGATCGATAATTGAAGAAGAATATAAATTGTCAAGTTGAGAAAATGTAGAAGGCAAAATTTCAGGATTCTGCTCCATAATGGGACAGTCTTTTTCCAGAACATTAGTAGCAAGATCCTGGGAATTTTGTGATTGCTCATTGAATTTGTCGTCCAATTTCTTAAGAGTCTGATATACTGAAGGAGATAAATCTTTTTCTTGTAGCCTATTGATCTTTGTAGAATAATCAATATCCTCATTTTGTTGAAGCCATTTTAAATCAATAATCTGCTGCAGAATAGTTTGACGCTTTTGATCACTATACAATATCTGCAAGACAATATTAAATAAATACTGAGAAGATGTCTCACAATTTAACTTGTCCATCAAAAGCAGAAAAAAAGTAAACCTTGTGGGTTGCTTTTAGACAAATACATTTGGTAGAAGCTGTTTCTATTGACTTTTGTCTTCTTTCTTTTCTTTTGCTAATCAATTAGACATGTATATCCAAATTATATTATTTTTTGTCTTGACTTATTGAATCAAGACTAGAAATAAAAATAATTTTTTTCACAATTTGGTTAAATACTTTAAGTAGTATATATTTTAAATTACCCCTTCCTATAATTGTTGCAAATTCCTAAATTTGAGCATAGTGACCATTCCATGGATTTGCTCAAAATAAAATAAAATAACTGTACTTTCTCTCATTTGTCCAAATGTTAACAACATCTTAAATAGAAGAGTAAACCATCAAACCAATTCCTGAAATTTTAACTATCAGTTATTTTCGGCATTAAAATTATTAAAAATAAATTTTAATCCCTAATGTTAAGAATCCCTCAGTTTACTTTGAATGTCACATTTTGGTTTCTTTTACTATAGTGCACTTCAGTCTCTCTATTGTGTATCAGTCAATTTGGTTCCTAAAGTCCGGAACCAATTTGATTGATAGTCCTTAAATCAAAGGACAAACTAAGGAATACATTGATTAATTTTAGAAGGGTTAAATTACTTATTGGTACCAATTTCAAGTATGGACGTGAACTTGTATCTTGTGATACTACTTCTGCATATCCATGTATGTGCTTTTAAGCCATGCCTTTTATTGGTTTTCACTTTTTTTAAGTCAATCACTTCATAAGTACCACACGGTTTATGACTAGTGCCTTTAGAAAGCTATTAAAATGTAAAAGTTAGGTGACATAAAGATAAACTTTATATTATTAAGGCTTTAGCTATTAACTTAATTTTCAAATGACTGAAATCTAAAATTATATATTTCATCACTACAATAAAGAGGTATTAAAACTTCGTTCTATATCTTGCATACCTGACCTTGTTGACTGGTTGATCCTCCCCCGTCAAGTTTGGCCCCAGATAGCATTGAAGGGACCCCAGTTTGAATGCCAGGCTTTCCTGAAACTTGTGCAACATTCAAATCTGCAGAAACACAAGAAACTGAATCAAACTGATCCTGAATGGCACTGTTTTCAATCTCATTCAATTCAACCCCCCAGAGTGCTGCAAAGTCTTCAGCAGAAGGGCAACCCATGAAACTTCTGATAGCTCGTTTCTTATGTGGCAAAGAAATGTTGTGCAACTTTTGGTCACAGTCACGACATATCAACATTTTGTGTTCCAAACACAGAACATAAGCAAGGTGGTATCCGCATGAGTTACACACGAGGTTCCGGAGGTGACGGCCGGACACTGCATTTGCTAAATGCACCTTTGTATCACAGGAAAGACAAAGATATGCTGCATCAGCCTTACAGTAAACAAGTGGCCTCAAAGCTGTGCAGAATTCACAAACCTTCTCCATTTCCTTAGTCTTCAATTCCAAAGATGAAAAGAAGCTATGAAACTATAAAACCTTATACTGTATAGGCAGCAATTTGATAATCCCATCTTATATCAGTTGTTGTCCCGTATAGGTTTAGAAGCTGTAAAGAAAATCGATCACGTCGTGGGGTCAATAGAACTTAAAGCTGAAGGAAAAAAAAAAAAAGACAATAGCTTCACATCAAATGCAGTTGCATATACTTGTTACACCATGAGAACACTATTAAGCATGTTTTAAATGGTCCTTTGAGAAAATTAAAAAGAAAAGGAGTTTAATTTATTACACCAACCATGTAAATTTTTTCACAGATATAATCAATCAACCACAAATTATGATAAGTATAACTTTAAAATAGTTATTGTAAAAATCAACAAATTTATCTTACATCTTACTTCATAGCAATTTGTAATTGGATGATATTGACACCAGTGTGAAAACTCAGTGAATATACTATTCACTCGAAGAAGAAAAAAAGTCCTTTTGCTTCAAATTTATTGGAAGTCCCAAAGGAATTATTATGAAACTCCCTTAATTTGCACACATGACTAATAATTAACTCCAGAATTTGTAATATAAAGTAATATGATAGTTGTAATTATCAATCATCATAATATCACCTAGATTGGAAATTCCAAATCAGTGATAATTCAGTAATAGCCAACCACTCTGACCTCCCAAAAAACTATCATCAACATAAATGAAGATAGCAAAGCCACAAGCAAAGAAAATAAGATCTGAATTTAATTTAATTTTTAAGGAAAGAAAATGTACCAAAAAATAAATAAATAAATAAAAAACCAAAAGTGTTTAGAAAAGCAGTGGATGCAACAATTAGCAACAAGAAATCTGAGAGAAGCAAACAGGAGGGTTGACTTTTGAGGACGACTTGTAAAACTGAAAAAGAAGTAAGAGACTTACTTACCTAGGATTGTTTCCCAATAAAATTAAGTCCAAGAGAGCAAAGAGAAAAAAGTGTTCGTTGTTTATGTTTGTTTTGGAAAGGTTGTGGGTTGTGTTGTGGCTTCTTCTCTTATCTAGTTGATTGTGAAGAAGCATGGAAGGAAGGAAGCATGAGTCGTGCGTTGTTGTTGCAGGCTTTACTAACCCATAACCAATTGGCTGAGATGATGACGTGTACAGTGGAGACATGGAACTTTCCAGCATGGACAAAGCGATGTGGTCGCGTGGGGTCCACGAAGGACGTTATCCAATGTATAGTGCATGTGAATGTGGTGGTTACGTAATCCGAAAGTTTAGCCGCGTTGGGCCAATCGCAACTCGCTTAACGGGCCAACGCCCTCGTGCCTCACGGGTCACACAACATAACTCAACTTTTGACTCCATTCAGATCAACAACAAACAAAAAGTACTACTGTACTATATAAACACTTTTATTTTATTTTTCATATTTTTTGTATTATTCGATAAATTTGAATGTGTCATTTTTTTTTTAGTAGACTTAAGGAAAATTCTATATAATAACTACGAAAAGTGGCTGAGCCTATTTATTTCACACTGAATCATAATATAGTTGAAATGAGAAAAAGAACACCAAATTGAGAGAGAAAAATAAAAAGTGGCATTGTAGGTGAAGTCCGCTGCGAAGATTGAACAGTGAAAACAATAAATATTGTTTAGACCTTTACATAAAGTGTGTAGCTGTTGGGCAGTTGCTTCGTGCACCTACAATGTTGCTTCCTGCACCTCTTTCAAGCTTCTGGAACACCTAATCCAGAACCTAAAACTACATTTCAGAAAGGTCTATCTGAAATGTAAAAATGTGCAGGAAGCAAATAGGAGTGCAGGAAATAGTTTCCGAGCTATTGTTGACTTGTATCAATCTGCTATAATTTCGAATTACACAAATAAAGCCCAATGTACTACTCCGTTCCATGAAGAAAAAGAATTATTCATATGAAAATAAGCAAAACGGACTATTGGGTCTGACCTAGATGGGTCCGATGCAGATTGCGAAACAACTAAATTCAAAATATGGTAAAGTAACCCAAGGTGGAAACTACTCTCTTTCATAGGTGTTGCAATTCCTTTATTTGCAATATTTCTTCTGGAGTTCTATAATTTGTCCACTATACTCAATAAAATTTCTATAAATTAGATTCACAAGAATCAATTAATAAATTTTTCAATAGAATATTGTTTGTTAAGCATATAGGTTTCTTATTGTTTGTTAGCCAATTCCATATAATTTGATAGTTTGATTGTGAAAAGTCATATCGAATGTGACTTATTGTAATTTATTCTATTGAAAGTACAGACCATAAAATCTATCTTTGCAAAATAGTCCTCATTTATGTCTAACTAAAAGAATAATTGTGTCATCCTTATAAATGATTATAGTTAGAATGTCCGAATCAAAATTGAGCTTCCTCTTGACATACATCTATTTGAACAATCAAACAAACTGATTGCAAAAACCCAAATGCAATGCACATCTAATAACAGGAGGGTTTCTGCATTATCAGAAACCTATACCATAAACCAAAGAAACATCCACCAAAAAGAGCGATAGTAGACAATTCTGTAAAAAAAATGTGCTGTACAGTTGGGCCCAGTATTGCAAATACATTATGAACTGGCATTGTTTTTCTTGTACTAAAGATGCTAAAATAAAAAATAAAAAAAAATCTTCTAGGGCATATGTAACTCCCAAACGTGGCCCCAAAATGTCAGTTTGAGCTCCATGAATCCATGATTGAAGACCTGAATCAGAAAGGTATAGGAGATATTATATATTTCCAACAACGCAGTAGAGAAATGATACTTCCACAGCAGAAGCTTGCTTCATACACAAAGTAATTTATCTTCTAGATACAGTAGAAGTGATATTTCCTAAGGAAAATGTAAGCAAACATCTGCCCATAAACTCAGGTCTACTCTCGGATAAGGTAAGCAAGTATCGTTTTATCTATCTTTACCTAGAAAAATAGGAATTAGTTATCGTTTCTATTTATCCTTATCCTTAGGAAAGATCTGGAAAGGAAACCACTATGGAACTATGTATAGGGGAAGGCAGAGGTCATTTTAATTATCTATCTTCATTTTGTTAATTACCTCCCCCTCCCCAAAAGGTCTTTTTATTTACATGAATCAAAACTCATCATCATGGACGGATGTGATTATGTGAAGTTAATTCAAGTCATAACTCACAAGTACATTATCACTACAAGATATCATATGAACAGAATAAAAGATTTCTTTACCTCGATCAACTTGATTTGACATGAACTTCAATAATATCATCGTCTTCCATCCCAAGGCTTGCAGGGGTTTCAGACGACCGTATTTTATCACCATCAAAGGACAATACTATCTGTTTCAGGTCACACTTGATTTTCTCTGCATATGTTTTGACAATCCTTTCAAACTTGTCATCCTAAAGAGATATAAAATACGAATGTAAGACATCAAGCTAAGAATTGTATCTGTCTTGAAAATATGTCCAATGACCTATAAAAAGAAATGTAGCTTTGAAAAAATAAAAAACAGTACATTATCACTACAAGATATCATATGAACAGAATAAAAGATTTCTTTACCTCGATCAACTTGATTTGACATGAACTTCAATAATATCATCGTCTTCCATCCCAAGGCTTGCAGGGGTTTCAGACGACCGTATTTTATCACCATCAAAGGACAATACTATCTGTTTCAGGTCACACTTGATTTTCTCTGCATATGTTTTGACAATATAAAGTATGTTCCAACAAATAACAAATATATTTTACCTGAATAATAACATTATCAAGGTCACAAAGTATAAATAGTACATTTCACATTATAAAGTATATTTGTTGAAGAAATTATATACCATGAACATACGAATCTGCTTTGTTCCATCCTTGTCCTGAACGGAAACGACAATCTTGGCTCTTTCAGAATGCTCTGCACTTTTCTCATCTACACCAACCACAGAAGACTGCAATGAATTATCACTTTCCAATTTTGAAGACTCTTCGACATCTTTTAACAATTCTTTTGCTGATTTGGCAAATGATGCAAGTTCTTGCTTCTTTACTCTACATGAATAAATAACACACTATTAGAAATTGTAGAAAAATGGAGGTAAGGGCTGGGTGGTAATTATATGGTAACCTAAAATTATTTTCTTCACCCAATGCATAATCTTTCTATCAGAGCACTGAACACGTATAGAAATACACTAACATCCTATGTAATGTTGAAATATGAAGCAATGCAAAAAAAGAAGTCTAGCTCCAGATAAAACCAGAGATGATTAACTTTTGAAATTTCATGATCTCTAAAATGTTTTCTTTTGTTTCTTTCGTTCTTGACCCTCTCCACGCTAACACACAAAAAGGAGAGGTAAATAGAAAGGAAAAAAATAGTGAGAAAAATTCCATTTTTCCATTGCATTTTGTTGTTAAGGCTAAATTATTTTTTCAAAAACAAAAATAAGGCTAACTCTTTTTCAATTTTAATACAATTATAATAGGCTACCAAATATTTCAATCTAGTAATAATTAATAAAAAGAAATATTATTTTCCGTGTACACATTTCTATCCAACAACATCAATGAAGTAAAGGAGTCGGGTCCCGAAACGTAGATAATTATATAGTGAGAATTGATAAAAAAAAAAAAAAAAGATTTTTTATTGTATACATTTACTATTTCAAGTTTATCTTTCAATATAGTATATAACTATTTTCACTTCTCTCACTACAAAAGTACATAACCTTTAAAACGTAAATGTTGCCATCCTTACACCATACTTTCTTCACCTAGTCTTCTAGAAAGCTTATTTATTATCTTCTAGAAAGTTTAAATGAAAAGTAATAACTATTGGAATCTCGAGATAAATGTTTTACTTTTGCACAGAAAATATGTGCAACAATCTTAAAATTAATTAGTCAAATTTAAATGTTTGACTTTTCATATAAAACCAATTTTCCTGATCAAGTTTTTTAAATGGGCTCATTATTAATTGAACAAAACTTTTTCGAAGTCATTAAATTTTCAACAAAACAAATCAGGAAAAAGTGTTATAATTTTTTTTAATGAAAAACAACATAACCATCAACATTTTTTCCTGGTAATGTGAAAATGGTTTCCTATTTATAAGTTCTAAATAAAAGAATTAGTTTCTAAAAAAATGTATTGTTCTGTGTCATAGTATTTATAATTTGTATACTACACTGTGTAGACAAATGTCAATGATGCCTTTTTTTTTTCTTTTTATGATGTCTGTTAATAATGAGTAATTACCATGAACTAGTAACGTCTTTGGGCAGACCACAGGTTTTCTTATCATTAAATAGGCCGTGGATAAATAGAGTTTCCTGTGGACGGCCAGATTCAATTGACTTATTTTAACATAAGTGATTAGTTACTTCCATAGAATTATGATACAGTAGAAAATAATATAATTTATAGCAGCATTCAATGATTTTATAATTTTACTTAAATTAAAATGTATATTCACTACAAATATTTATATGTTGTTATCCAACCATAAATTAAATGCATAATAAAATTATTCATTCTTTAATAACTATTTTAAAAGAAGTTATTGCCCAACATGAAAAAATTGACTTAAAATTATTTGACTTAATCAAGTAGAGGGAGAATTTTGTCATTCATACAAAATTCAACAAGACTGTTTCTTAGACATGATACATGCGATTGGTAAAAAAAATCATATTTGGTCACATTAATTATAATCATTAATGATCATACTACCATTGCAAAATGTTCATATCATACCCCCAAAAGTTGACATTAGTCATCCTACTTTATACTATTCAAGATCCTCTTATCAGAATTTTTAAACACACTTCAAACTTCTTCCTTTGTTTCTTTTCCCTGCACTCTAAAATCCTTTAAACATTTTCTTGGCTCATTTTATTTAGTTCCTAAGACTTCTTACTTATCCTGAAAATGGAAGATGCGTCAGTGTCAATGTTCAATTATGTTCCTAGCTTCGCACGGGGCTTTAATCTTCTACTAGTACATGATGATGCAATGTCTCGTGTGTACCTCTCATCACTGCTTGAGCTATATTCGTTCAAAGGTTTACTTTGAGAAATTTGTCAATTCTCTTTGTGATTTTCATTGGCATGTTTGCATCGTTTAAATTCATTCGGTATACATTTTTTGTGTTTTAGTCCCACATGGAGACTCTTGTGTTTTCACTCATCATTTGTGTATTTGTGTGTCAATTATCATTATGTTAACAAAAATGGAGGCTTTACCTTGGATTATTTGCTAAAACATGTACATGATAAACTCAAATGAACTGAAAAAGCTAAGATACAGAGGATCTAGCCCTTAGGATCCAAAGATTAAAGCTAATCGCAAGAAGAGAAATTGAATCGCTTGGAATGAATTAAATGATGGCTTTCAAATGACCAAATAGTTGATAAATGTGATAATTTAACCATTGTTCTCTTATTTAATTTAGTCTTACTTGAACATTAAAAATAGTCAATTGTCATTAATTATTTGATATTTCAATTATTAATCTCTCTCTCTCTTGTGTACATGCATCTAAAAAATATGCCCAAAAAACAATTAAAAAAGACAACTTTTTTGTTATCCAATTTTTGTGTTCAAACAACATATTTCCTTGTTAGTCCTTAAAATGTAAATTTCATCAAACCATTAATGAATTGCTACTTCTTTTACTAGATCTGATATGCCTTCGTAGCTTAGGGGGAAATTGTATTTTCTAAAATCTTTGCTTTAATTTACACTTCTAAGAGTTTTATTTTTCATAGCATCACTTCAATTCCGATGTTTCAATATATTTGTATTTTCTTATCTATTTAATCATTTAAAAGGTCAACAACAAATCAACAAAATCTTTCTCGTATTGGTTCTATATGATTTTAAATTGCATCTCGATAATTTTGTCACTCTTTGATCAAGACAATCTATAAGTATCTAGTTTGAAAAAGTTTGTAAAAATTGATTTTAGAAACGAAAAATAATTAACATATATAATTGTTTGGTTTGTTTAGTTACTGCTACAAATAACATTTCAAGAGCTACATCCATGATTTGCCATCATGAAGGCAAGTTCAAATTGGTCATGGCTAAAGCTAATATGCCTGACATGGACACTCTTTCTTTTCTTGATGTAGCGCTTTTAAAGGACATTCCTGTCATCTGTAAGTTCCAATTGAGATCTTTCAGTTCACTTAGTTTTCTCCAATATTTTAGTCTCAACTCATTCAATTGATACAATGATGCATCGTTTCATATCATGCATAGTCATCTACTCCGGACGATTTGATGACGTAACTTGGAAAGCTTTAGCTACAGGATTATGTTATTTCCTTCAGGAACCAATTCGTTCAAATGATCTCAAGTATGTATGGCAACATGTGTATCACTTAAAATCCTATTCAGCCAAAAAAACCAAAATTGCATACTTTCAAGACAAGGTGTGTCATGCAAAAGGACTACAAAACACCAAACAGGTATATAGTTGTAGAATTTTCTCAATAACCATGCATAATATTTTTTGTACCACATACCATACTTTTAGTATTTTTTTTAAGAAAATAAGTTTTGTAATAATAATGTAAATAATGAGTGTCATATTAATTGTCACGTACCATGTACAAGTTCTCAATGACATTTTCTGATAATAATGTAAAAAGTGACAAATTGTATATGTATACCATATAACTTGTAACTATTACGGCTTATCTAGGCACAAAACTCAAAATGAATCATATGGTTCATGAAAATCTATCAGGGAAATCCAAAGTACTTACTTTTTGAACAATTCATTTCCACACAATGTCAGGTTCTTGAAGCAAATGGAGAAAGAAACCATGAGGATAATGAGGGTAAGTTAAAAGGTAAGAGAACAATTGATGACCACACAATGTCAGGTTCCTTGACAACAACAGAATGTCAGGTTCTTACAGAAAATGGAGAAAGAAACCATGATGACAATGCGGGCATGCTAAGAGAGAAGGGAACAATTGATGGAAATGCCATGCCAGATTCAGGGAAATCAACTCCTATGAGCTCTTACAACTATCATTATCACTGTTTATTTGATGAGAGAAAGCGCTCAATTATTTGGACTCCTGAGTTGCACCTAAAATTCACAGAAGCCATGCATGTGATAGGAGAGAATAGTACTATTACTTGTCCCTCTCACTATTGAAATCATTCCCCTTTTATTTTCTTTTATTGATTAGCTATCAATTGAGTTTAAGCTTCATTCTTAATAAGTTAAGTAGTAATTACTAATTCAAAGTCTCTGATTGACTTCCTTTTCGTATCCAGCGGCTCGTCCAAAACAAATACTAAGTTTGATGAATGAGCCTTACCTCACTGTTCGCCAGGTTGCAAGTCATCTACAGGTTATTTTCTGTCACTTTAACTTAAACAAGCAATAGTTTCTCATAATTTATGTTGCACAGATTAATGTTTTAAAGTTTTAAATTATGCATGTGGTTATGTTTTGTCGCAATTTTAATATTGTAAAAAAATTGCTGTTGAAGTGGCTATAGTTTCCCAAAAGCTTTGATGCTACAATTGTACTTTCTTTACCAATATATGATAGAATAAGATAATTATTATATAAAACAAAATTATGTAATTTTTAACAAAACAATAATTTGTTGACATTTAAACATAATTTATGTTATATCTTATCAGTATCTAATTTAAATATGATTAAAGTTTATTTTATTTTTATTTTATTCTTAACTTCCTCTCATATCTTATTATATATTGTTTTTTTTCAATAAGTTAATACAAACACACATTAACATATGCTTTAAAGTTATTAGCAAAGCAAGCTCTATAACTGTTGAGTTTATTGAAATTCACCTGGTAACTTGCTACAATTAATAATTTTATGCTTTCGTCCTTAAATCTACTAAGTAAATTGTGTAGTAAATGATACTTAATTACCATTAATATTAATACTTCAAAGGGAACATCGATGCATAAAATAAAGATGCTGGGAATGTTTTACATAAATGCAACAGAAGCCGAAAGTAGTCAGAACATATTTGGATACAAAGGTGTACTTTTGAGAGTTTTTTAAAGTTTCTTTATTGAAAAAAAAATAATATTTTTATAGAAAAACACTCATAAATACTTATGACTTATACTAAATAGGTTCTTATTATGGTGATGTTATGTTCTCTTTTTTCATAAATATAGTTGCATTCATGATTCTTATGTGAACGACTATACCCACCATGCATCATTTATAGTTAGCTTCACCATTATTCTTCCTACACAGAAACACAGATCGCGGTTGAAACGTAAAGAGAATGCTCGCAATACTAATTTGCCTTCAGTAAGCACATCATCATCCTTAAGCCACAAAGCCAAGTTTCCCTTACCACCAAAAGAGTCCACTTCAGGAGCAAATGGTAAATTATAATTTTCCTATGCTTTTCACTGATCGTGGATTGCAAACCAAAATTTCTGTTTGTGATTAATTTATTATTTTAGAACATAAGAGAGCATTCGATCCAAGTGTCTCAACACCAAAGGCTTCCTTCAATGAGAACTACAACCAAAACCAGTTTTTTGTGAACAACATTGGAATTGAAGAATCAAATATTCTTCCAGTGGATCAAAACCAACCTGCAACCGAGTACAATGATCTCATAAAAAAGTTTGTAGAAGACTCTGACAATTTCGATTTGTTTGAAAACGAAACTAATCCCGATGATGTTGATCAATACTCTGAGATGCTAAGAACAATTCTAGATGGTAGCAGTTCCAGTCCTTGGTAATTTGACATGGACAACACACCAACCAGGCCATAAGGTTTGTCACTTTATCATGTACATAGTTCAAATAATGTAATTAAGACCTATGTCGTACTTCAAAAGTTTAAGATATACAATTTTCTAAAAATAAATAAATAATTCTATATTTGTGTGCTTGCAGGACTGACTGAACGTTTAAATGGAAGCATATTCAGAACAAAGGAGAACCTTTTTGTTATGTAGCAATTCGGTTTACTGCTGCTACACATCAACATTGGTTAAATAGAATTTTAACATACATGGAAAACTATTTTCCTTTTCTTTTCCAATAATAGACATTATCTTTGTGTTCGTGCTTCATATATATTATATATAGTAAATAGGATTCTATTAAGATATAGGAAGATAGGCAGTGTTTGTCGTTTGCTTTCTTACGAGAAAGCATGAAAGACATATATAATCTTGTGTAAATATGCAGTTACTATTTAGAAACATAAGCTTTTGTAAATATTTTATTAAAAATGCTACTTAGGTACTTCTTTTTAAGAAACAAAATTATGCAAGGTTTGATTGTGATGAAATGATTTTATAATAGTTTTTTTTAAGGCTGATTTTATAATAGTAGGGAATATAATTAACTATTATTTGGTGAACCTAGGATATCCCTTTAATGTTGAAATTATTAGTATTAAATAATTTAATATTGAAATAAAATGAATTAATTATACAATGAAATATATATTACCAAAATTTATTTCATTTAAAACATATATTAAATAATTATTCAAAATATAATGTATTAATTACAATATTGTTTTTTTTAATAACAAATGTAATCCTTTTTTAATGTAATAAATATATTCCTTAAAAGCGCATTAAATAATTAAACGGTGATAGTAGAGTGCATGAATCACAACGTGAAAGTCCTTTCAATGATCTACAAAAATTAAAATTAAGAAAATGTCCCTCTCTTATGAACAATGCTCTAAAAGCAAGTAATTTTTTTATATAAAATAAAATATTATAAAAATATATTATTTAATTATTTTCAAAATTATATATTTATTTAAAAAATTTAATTCATAAGTATAATAAATAAATATTCTCTTTGATCTATATAAGAAAAAAATTCTCATGTATGATAGTCTCAAATATATATTTTTAAAACTAATTCCAGCTCCTTTCAAAAATAAAAAAACTAATTCCAGCTCAATGAAATCATATCCAAAATATCCTTTATTGAATTAAGGTTTTATTTTCAATGCATTGACCATTTTGTATTCTTTATATCATGTTCTAATGAAGGTTAGATTAGGAAAATTTTATTCTCAAATGAGTTTGGTACAGTAAAATGATTCTAATTTTCTTATTTAGTGTGAAAATTTATTCTTCTTATATTTGAAATAAGATGAAGTATTTAATAATAATAAATGCACTAATTCCAATACTTAATAAAGAAATTATTAGAATTCATTATTCTTTTCCTATATAAAATATTGAAAAATAAAATAAAATATTTATAAAATATGCATGAAAAGTGTGTTGCAAAAAAATGCATTAAAAGTCCATCCATGTATTAAATGAC
>PYAF01002236.1:402202-487132 GCA_007407185.1 Glycine tomentella
TTTTATGTTTTGCATATTGTATTTTATTTAAAAATTAAAGTACATAAATCTTGACTTTACTTATTTTAAAATTTTTTATAAATAAAAAATAAAAATAAAGTATTTCATGTTCTAGGAGATTTATAAAGCCTCAATGTAAACACTTAATGATAAAAGTCATAAAACTATTGCAATTCATTATCCTTCTCAAAATGTATTAATGAAATATATATATATATATATATATACATATATATATATATATATACACTTTATCAATTGTGCATTAAAAAATGTATAAAACATTAAAGCGTGCATTAAAAATCCTCTTTATTAAATGTCCTAATAAACACTCTTTGATGTATGAAGTGTCCTCCTTGGTGTAATTGTTTTTTTTAGTTTCTTTAACTATAAAAATACTATTTTGATTAATTAATTTAATTATTTTTTAAATTTAAGATAAAAACAATGAAAATAAATAATTTTTATTTCTTTCATTTTTACATGATTTTTTTATTTTAAAAAATTAAAATTCATAATGTAATAAACAAATGCACGAATTCAAACACTTGTAATTATGAAATTAATATTACTTACTTTAATTATTTTCAAAATAAAAAACAAAATATCCATTTAATTTCTATTTAAAAAAAATTAAAATTTACAAGTATAATAAATGAGGCTGAATCTATTGGTAAACTTAAAGGCTTCAATTAATTTTGTTGGCCTTCATATTAACTTCAGCTTATTCATCTATTTAGATGTATATCTATTAAACTAAAAGTGCATTGAAACAAAAGAGAAATAAATTATAATCAAGTATTCCAAAAATAATCATGAGGAAAACGAGTTCGATTGGCTAACAATATGTCCACAACTTGTGTTTTTATATATTGGTAATTGGGCCTTTAAACCAATGCCGACCAATGATAATCCAGTAAGAAACTACTAGAATAAGCAAACATCCAACGGCAACAGGGGTGTAGTTGAGTGTCTCAATGGTTATTGGGTAGGAAACAGGCAAGGAGAAGAGTACAGAAATGGTCAGCACCCAAAGAACAGAAACCCAACCCACAACGACACCATAACGGCCCAAGTTGAAAGGCCCATGGACAAAGTGTTTCCGTGCCAAGGTCACCCTAAAGAATATAGGGAAGGCATAAGCAATATAGAGGCCAATTGTTGCTATGGACACCATGGCCTCAAATGCTACTATGCTTCCAAGAGACTGCAATACATTTACAATTGATTAAGAGATATAGTTTTCCACTTTTCAACAAATCAGAGAAAACTAAATTTGCAGGTTATTATAAAATATAAATGATAGCTTATGAGTAATAAAATACATACTGTCAGTGCCATGCAAAATGATATGAAAACAGAAAGCCAAACTGCATATATAGGGACCTCCTGCTTGTTAACTTTGTGCCACAATGATGACAATGGCATGGCCCCATCTCTAGAGAATGCATAAGCCATCCTGGACAAATTTTAAGCATATCACATTATATTCATAAGTAACTAGAGAAATTCAATCCCTCTCATATGGAAAATGCACTCAGGTGTAGCACGTTTATATACCTTGAATTGCTGGTTACTGAACTCATACCACAGAAAAATATGGCAACAGCAACAATTACTAAGCAAATAATGCCTCCAGTTCCATGGCCATATCTTTTCTTGAATGCTTGATAAAATACTTGAGCAATAGCATACCCACCAGCATCATTATCTTCACTCAAAAGGTAAAGGATGTCAGTGACTGCAAACGTAATGCCTAGTATGTAACCCCATCCAACAACAATGGATATCCCGACAGCGCTGATAATTCCTTTTGGACCATTCCTATCAGCATCCTTGGTTTCCTCTGTCTGCAAATACAAGTTACAGTAAACAGAAAGTCTTATTAGTCTAGATCCTCTAGTTACTTCAATCTAGCAATGGCATGAGGAGCACAAAATTTTCAAAATTCAAAAGCAAGGGAAACTTGCTAATTCCTACAACCTAAACCGAGGTTATTGACAGACCAATTTTCATGTTATTACATTCCGACCTGGTCTTAAGATGGACACTTCAAAGGTTTAAGCTGATAAATGATAACAAGAGCTCACAGGATCAAGCAAAAAAAGTGTATAATTTATCAGACAAGACAATAAAATTTAGAGAAAAGGATGAAAGAGTAGATAAGATATACCATATGAGCTGATGCATCAAATCCAGTTAGGGTATACTGACTCATTAGAAGTCCCAAGAGAAATATGTAGGGTTTGCTGTTGATTCCTTCCCCATTTTCTGCATTGAAGTGAGTGAAAACAAACTTGGCACTAGCCCTTTCCGTTGCAACCGACGGAATGACAATCATAAGAACAAAAACGCCTAAAAAATTGTATTTCCAATTAGAGATTCAGAAAAGGGTTGCCAAGGAGAACTGAATGCAGAAAACAATCAATCAAACAGGAAATCTTTCATACCTATAACATTCCAAATAGCTGCCAGCTGTCCTAAGAATGATAACAATGAGATAGGAAGGCTGTTTATTACACCGTGTAGGAACAGAATTCCCCCGTGAAAAGCAATAACCACATATTTAGAAGCCTCATATCCCCCACCATTTTTGCCACCAGTACTAAGGAGAATAATAACCTGAATAAGTTGTGCAAGTGAATAATCTACACTTGTTGTCACTGCCCACTGCAAATGAAAAGAAACCAAAAGTTGCAGCTTCAAATGGATTAATGGAAATCTACATCCCATACAAGTTTAGACCTTGAAGTGAAAAGTGAAGGATGCTTAAATTCTTAAAAGAATGTGTCTTCTTAAGAATACCTGGCCAACAATATTGAACCTGTAAAAACAGATAAATCATCCAACACGCATCAGAGAAATAACTGTGGGAAAGCAAATATTGCAGAGTATCTTGTATGTCAATTAAGCAATAAACTTTATTTTCAAGCTAAATGGCATTAAGGAGAGATACAAAATTAGGCATCTGTAGCCAATTGTGTGCCTGCCAATAACATTAAATTTTCAAAAACCTGGTTGAACATTTTACATCATAAAATTTAGAAGTAAATGAAAAAGTGAACGAATTATGCACCACATCATTAATTATAACTCAATTTTGCCATAAGCTCCATCTTCTTTTTTTTTTTTTAGAAGAAAAAAAAATCAAGAAGATGGAACTTATGGCAAAATTGTAAGTTATAATTAATGATATGGTGCATAAGTTCCATCTTGTTGATTATATATGATTAAATCTATGGAATATAGTCCAAGTTGTTCAAAATGTTCTGTGCATGATTTTAGTTGATGAGGCTTTTTGATTCACCAGACATACTGAAATATAAACGCAACTCGAGAATCTCTAACGGAAAATCTTAAGACAATGAGAGATTGGAATGAATAAGGAATGTGAAACTAACTTTCTATGATAGATTAAAAAAAAAATATCAATTCTTAGTTAGCAGAATCACATGATTGCTGCACACAATAGTAGTGCATATTACAATCTTCAAAAGCCTCTTCTGTGGTCTGAAAGATCGAATGTTGATTCTTCTTATGCAGCATCTTAAGGTTGGTAATAAAATCCTTCTATTTTGCTATAGATAAATCTTCTATTAAGTATCAACCTATTTCCACTCCCTCTACCTTTCAAACATCACCCAATACCTCACCATTAAATTACAAATATTAATTTGCTCAAACTTCACAAATTTGAGTTTTTTTTTTTTTTTTTTTACTGTCATAATGCACGGCTTGCTCAACTCTATGACCGCCGACAAAGGGGAAAATGACACTTCAAAAAATTAAAATCAAATGAGGCCCACATAAAGATTCTCATATACACTTCAAAATTGTATGCTCCTAAACAAGTAGTTACTGGTCACGAAAATTAAGACACGGTCAACACGTCATTAAAACATTGCAATAAAACCTCTGCGGTGCCTCCTCCATGTGCACACTCAGGCATTTATAGCCACTTCTGAGCATATCTTGAATGATTTTTTTGGTACGTATCATATCTTGAATCATTATGCATACACGCATACAAGAAACTTTTAGATGTAATATTACACCTTGTAGTAAAAAAAATGTAATATTACACCTGATAGTTTCCTTTAAACAGAACAATATCCTAACTACTTATAATTCATTTTCCTTATTATCTTCTTAGTCATGCTAAATGAAGAAATATAAATTATTATTAATCAATAAATACATTTTTAATTTTTTACTTTATGTAACAGCTCACATTTTTTAAGTACTTCTCCTCGCTTAAAAATAATAATAATCAAATAGCAACTATATATATCATATTATATATTTACACATATTTAACAGGAAAATAATGCCAACTAATAGATCAGATCCGGGCATCAGTTTCAGCCGAAACGGAACACCGACCAGAAATGAATCCAAAAGCATTCATATCGATAAGAAGAAGGAAGTCAAAAAAAAGGGTAGGTGGGTGAGGTTCAAAAGACAATTGCAAACTTGAAAAAGTGGTGAGAAAAGGCCTTAAAAAGAAAGAGAGAAAGAATGATGTGTGTACAAGATGAATAATAATTCCGCATTTGTTGTCGCTTTGTCATTCATTCATGTTAGCCATAAAGCAAATTGCGTAGTATATCCGGTGTTCAGAGAAAAACTAATCACTTGCACTGAAATCAGAAACTAAATTTTACTTAATTGAAGAACCTTTAATTCTCTCCCATATTAATTAAATCATAAATAGGCCTAGTTCTAAAATCAGAATGAATTTAAAAAGGAAATGGGTATGATACCAGCCAGTAATCCAGGAAGCAAAGGGTGCCCATCTGGGCCCAGCAAGCTTCGCACTCCAATAATAAAGCCCACCAGAAGTTGGATAAGACGAACAAATCTCAGCCATTGAGAGTGCAACGATCATGGTGAAAGCAGAAGCTACAAACCACCCATACACCAGCGAAACAGGGCCACCATAGTTCAACCCAGTGTTGTAAAGAGTGGTCACTCCAGTCAACACCGATATAATAGAAAACGAAAACGCAAAATTCGAAATCACCCTGCCATATAGTATAAATAAACAAATTAAAAAAGAAAAACTGGAACGAATCCAACAAGAGAGAGTAAAGGAAAGAAAATAAGATGTTTACGAAAGATCACGCTTCAGTTCTTGTTTGTAACCGAGTTCTTTGAGACGGGCATGGCCGGAATCAACTGGGGCGTGTCCATTTGCGACCACATGAGAAGGGAGTACTTTGTCAGAGCCCATAATTAAGCACTCACAGAGAGAAGAAGAAGAGTGTGAATGCCAATGTGATCGTTCGAGTCAACATATATATAAATAATAACGTGTCTCTTTTTCTTGTCTTTCCGTCCTCTTCGGAACTCCCTTCTTGATTTTCTTGTCTTTTTTAATTCTATTTTGTATCTAACTTGATGTTGATGCCTAGCTTTAACTTCAACATTAAAAAGGCCACTGTGCACTGACGGAAATCTATAATTTCACTATTGATGGTAAAAGTTATAGATTTTCCATAGCTCTGGTCTCTGGATTCCTGATAAAGTCTTAACATGGTTTCTGATAGGGGGCTCAACATGTAATTCATATCTATTTAAATAAATTAGATTTTAAGTTTATATTTATTTTTTTTAAAATAATTTAGATTTAAGATTCAATCTATTAAATAAATATGCATTTGGATATATTTAATTTATATTCACTTAAATGTTATAAGATTTTTTTTTACAAATTTTAGTTATTAAATATTAAAAAGTGAAAACTTAGTAATGTCCATTTAAGAGTTATTTTCAACCGACCTTGATTAAGACTAATTTATTATCGATATTGGTTAGTGTATTTTTAGCATATCTCAACCAAAGCAATTTCGACAAATATCGATCTAGACATTTTTAGACCGACATCAATCAAGACTATTTTTTTGCTGACATTAGTCAATGCATTTTGAATCGATATTGGTCAATGATGTTCTTAGTCGATCTTAGGTAGGGTTACTTTTTGGTTAAGGTCGGCCAAGATTTTTAGTCAATGCATTTTTTTGCCAACATTGACTAGGGGTTTTTTGATCAATATCGATCGTGACTAATTTTGGCCGACATTGGTTAGGATTTTTGTGACTAACGTTGATAAGGTTTTTTTTGCAGATGTCGATCATTGATATTTTTTGCCAACATTCATCAGGACTTTTTTTTTGTCGACGTTGGCTATATTTTTTTGCCGATGTTGATTGAAACTATATATTTTGTTTGCAACAACTAGGATTTGTTGGTCAACATTAACCATGACTATTTTTTTGGGCTGACGTTAGTTAGAGATATTTTTTGGTTGACATCAACTAGGATTTTTCCGATCGGTGTCAATTGGAAAAATATTTTGGCCGATGTCAACTAGGTTTTTTTTGGCTGATGTCGATAGATGATTTTTTCAACCGATGTTGGTCGAAAAATAGTCTCGTCTGACGTCAACAAAAAAAAATCATAGTCGACATCGAGCGAAAAACCTACTTGATTTCGATAAAAAATAATCTCGACAGACATCGACAAAAAAACCTAGCTGATGTCAAGAAAATATAGCATCGACTGATGTCGGGTAAAAAATAGTCTCAATTAATGTTGACTAAAAAAAATTTTTACCAACATTAACCAAAAAATAGGCTCAACAATGACGGTTTAAAATCATCATTGGTTGACGTTAGCCAAAAAATAGTCTTAATCAAAGTAGGCAAAAAAAATAGATTTAAAAATTCAAACAAATATTTAATCCATATCCATTTCATATCCAATTAATTGTTGGATTTAAAATCCAAAAAAAATAGATTTAAATATAAAACTAATCCATTTAAATAGATTTAAAATAGATTGGATTGGATTGAATTGAATATAAATTATTTTATAAATATGAATTTTTTTGCCCAACCCTAATTTCTAACTAAGACAATCAAATTTCAGATTTTCTTTTTGTCTTTTATTTTTTCTAAAATGTTCTCAGAAAAAACACATTTTGCCTATTTACCAATATATATATATATATATATATATATATATATATATATATATCAATAATACTATCAATATCAATAAAATAAGAATAAATTACATTCAACTTTAATGTACTTTAAATTTATTACCATCACACCTACTCTTTTCAGTATCCCTACGCTCACACCTCCTAAGTTTTAGGATATGTTATATTCGCCTCCCTTCACAACAGTATTAATTTTGTTAATCCAAATCCATTACATATAAGACACATACTTATTTAATGAATTTTTTGGACATAAATACCCTTCTCTTCTTTCCCTTATATCCCACAAACTTTAGAAAAAATATTTGGAAAAATATTGAAATAGAAATACCATGTCAAATATGAATATAGATTACATAATTATGGTAGATGTTAATATATTTTCATATAAGGTTCCTATCTGTGCATTTGTGATAAAATATTTTTGTCTTGATATATTTTAATACATGATTTAGATATTAATATACTTGCTAACCCTTTTATTCCTTGTGTTGCAAATATTTAATATTTAAAATTCATATATATTTTTTATATACACATATTTACAACTATATATCAGGATAGAAAAAAATACACATAATAACTAAATAAATATTATTTTATAAATTATAAAAAAAATTCGTGTGATACGTTTAAATTGAGGTCAACTACATTGATATTCTCTGAATTTTTTTAGAATTTACTTTTACTCTCTAAATAATTTTTTATTTTGTTGATTATAGTGGTTGATGTTTATATCCTTAATGTGTTGAGTCTAGTGTTCAGGAATGCCTGCATCCAAATCTCCACTGCTGTCCTCCCCGCCTAGAGCACCTCGCCCTTCGGGCTCTCCACCGACACACTCCCGCCCCCGACCACCTCTACAAGCCTTCATCTATGGCGTCAAGGATCTGGGTTCGCCTCATTCCGCCACCCATCACAACATTCGAAAACAAAGTCTAAGAGAAAAGATCGATTCACTTCATTGAGTAATGATTTTAACCGGCAGAAACGAAAAGTCGCCACATTTTTTATAAAATAATTAAATGATCACTTCCACCTCAACACACAACAAATTTTTTTTGTTAAGAAATAAAGGAAAAAAATTGAAAAAGTTCATGAACTAAAACACACTGTTAATCCTTTAAATTAATCAAGATCATCAACTTACAAAGTCCAAATATTTAATATATCACAAGTAGAAAATTATGATGGGACAGGTTGATCCAAGTTGTTGCCTGCCACAATCGTCACTTGGACTTTAATCTGATGGGTAAGAGATTCCGTGGTACTAACCATCAATCTAAAAATGAAATTATTCCAATCCTACTAGAGATAATAAATCATCATTCCAAAAACTGTGGCCCAATCAATCCCATGAGAAAAGGAACGAAACTCCTTGAGATTAAATTCAACCCAAGCAACCCAAGATTAAAAATTCGTTGACATGAATTATAAAAAAAAGACATAGTTTACATTTTATTATAATAAAAAACATAGTTTACATAAATCTATAAATATTTATAGATATATATTAATAACTTTTCATTAATATGTAAATATATCAATGGACAATAATCACAATTTTAAAAAACTACTTGTGATCAACAAAAAAATCATTAAATAATCATAATTTCTTTTTTAGTAAAAAAAAAAAAACAATTAAATTATGTGTCCACGATTACGTCTCTGATGCCAATTTCTTCGACTACGGAGAAAAATTGTTTTGGTGGACCACATGCCAGATTTCTTTGGTCCTTGCCTTCCTCACTTGATCCAAAATTACAAACGTGCTGATGTGCAAACTCTAATAATCTTAACTTCATTTTTTATAAGGTCTAATGAATTAATTCATCAAAATTAAGATTAAAAAACTAGTTAATTGAGTTAAAAACATTAATTCTGTCTTCCCGATCTTTTTCAATGCTAGGCATGTGAAAAAACTAACCAACATTAATAGATTGTATTTCTTTCATTGTCACTTATTAGAAGTGACTTTAATTAAGAGTATTTTTGTAAAAAAAAAAAATTAATATAAGAGATATTTTAAATTATATCTTATTAAAATAATCAAATTACACTTTTAATTTTAATCTTATACTAAGTAATACGGATCAAAGGAAGTATATTTCATAAGAAATGTAAATAACACATATTTTAATATACTCTTCGAAATGCTTTTTTCTCTATTTAATCGATATTAAATAAACATTACAAAAATATGTGGATTTTATATCTCATTGAACGAATTTTTCTTATGAATTTATATTTTTTAATAAATTTTAATCAATAATAAAAAAGTGTGTTAGAATGAATGTTAAATAGTACTGATGAACAATCTTTTCAGTTGTAGTATTGACACTGAGACATGGCCAAAATGTCGCACTTTTTAAAAAAAAATTCCCAAAATGCCATGCATCCAAAAAAATTTGTCAAAATGCCACCCACCTATTTCGCTAGCCATATCAGCAAAGTCCACGGGCTGACGTGGCGTCAGATGACATAATTCGCTACACAGTGCAGCTAATTAGGTACGACACGTGGCATGACGTGGCAGACATTCAAAATTGCATATAAACTTCGAACGACCATAACTTTTGACTGGAACATCCGATTGAGTCGCATAATATATCAAAATGATCGTAATTGAGAGAACTAATTGAAAAAATAAAAAATAATATTCAATTAACTAATTAAATAATTGAAAAAATAGATAAAAATGAATTATTTGGATAATTGAATCTTAAATCCTAATTTTGAAGCACTTAGAGACATTTTTTGTAAATTTTTTTGACCAAATTCCCTATAGGTAGGTATTCTTCTCTCAAGTATGATCGTTTTGATATATCATACGCCTCAATCGGACATTCTAGTCAAAAGTTATGGTTGTTCGAAGTTTATACGAAATTTTGAAAGTCTGTCACGTCATGCCACGTGTCGCCACGTGTCGTACCTAGTTAGCTATACTGTGTAGCGAATTATGTCATCTGACACCACGTCAGCCCATGGACGTCGCTGATGTGGCCAGCGAAATAGGTGGGTTGGCATTTTGACAAATTCTTTTGGATGTGTGACATTCTGGGAATTTTTTTAAAAAAAATGTGGCATTTTGGCCACTGTCTCAAGGTTAAGCATGTTCTCGGGCAGCCTAAAAAAAATCTTATAAAAACTGAAAAGCAATATTGTTAAACTTTCGGTGTTGTCTATGATGGGGAAGTTTCTAAAAACTGCACCGCTGGTGAAGAACTACAATTTACCTGCGATAACGGGTTACTTACCGGAAGAAAAAATTAATAAAAAATTAAAACAACAGTTTCTTCAATATTCTTTTTAATTCATTTGAAAAGGATGACAAGTTTATCAGGTATCAGGTTTTTCATTACAATGGAAGACCTGTTTAACCAATATTATTTTTATTTCATTTTGATTTTTTTTTTCTGATAATAATTTTTTTTCTTTTTAAATAATTCATCAACTCATCCCTACCAGCTTTTTGCTGGTGGTTTCTTCAGTTCATTATAAAGTGAGAGAAGAGCAATTAAGATTGAAGAAATAGCAACAAAAATATTATTTCAATCAGAGGTTTCCAATGGAAACAGTTGTTTGAATCAAAATCAATAATAAAAAAAATAAACAACCAAAGGAATACTGATGAAAAAGGGAACCCATTTTTTGCCTATTATTCCACTTTTAATTTTATTTATGATATTTATGTTCATTTAAATATTATTTTAATTAATTATATTTTAACTTTTTTTTAATCTCGGTAACAAACCTGCTCTAGCAGGTTAAAAATACTGCCTCACTAGTGAAGAAGTTTTTAGGAACTTCACCGTAGACAGCACCTAAACTTTCTAGTTGTTTTTATGGTCAAAGATTAAACTTTACCGTTAAGTTGATTGGATTGTTTAACCAACATGCCAAAAGATTGACCATATAAATACAGGTGCCAAAGTCATTTAAGTTGAATAGTATATTCTGCGAAAAATATTCACCAAGTTATTCAATCACTTAAGGCAATTACTACCTTTTAAAACCATAGGAGTAGGCAATCACAATCACTAGGCTTCAAAGCCATGTTAGAAATTGGAAAGAAAAGAGTAATGCAACACCTTCAAGAAAAGTTCATCAGATTCAGATCGGATCACGGATAGAACATTTTGTAAAAAAAAAGAAAAAAAAAAGAATGTATTTTCTCTAGGTTGACCCAATACCGTATTTTTGTTTTAAAATTTGAGTCTAAGCCCGTCACAAAGTTTGATGGTTTTGTAAGAGACGAATACCCCTTATACCTTTTATCCTCTTCTAAATACTACTATCTTTCTTATATAAAAAATAAAGTCATAATCAAAATAGTTTAATTTACATTTAAAATTTTAAAAATTCAAATTTTTTTACTTTTTCTAACCTGAAATTTATTTTAAAAATTAAAAATTAGGTCAACAAACATGTCAAACTTTCATGAAATAAAATTTTTATATTGAAAAATGAGTCAAGTTCATAGAAGTATAAATAAAATATAATAATACAATAGAGGAGTGCTAATGAAAATTAACAATAAATTTATGAGTAAAACTCATTAAATAAGTGAGAATTATAAAATTTTATCATACGTTATTAAACTCTTATTATTATTAGTATATATTTTCTAAATCCGGATCAAGTCCAAATATTTTCAATAGACGTGGGGCTATATAACTGAAAGCCTAAATGAATAGATGGGCTTCCAATTTCAGACCCACATAAGATGGGGATGGGTTGATTTAGGGCTTGCACAATTCTCAAATGCTTAGATTTTATGCTTTTATCGGTAAAGAAAAAAAATACAGAGTTATAATTATTTGTCAAAAAGATAATAAAACAAATTTTAATAATTTCATAATTTATTATAATCATGTATATTTAATTGTACATAATATGAGAGATGGATATCCATCATTTGATAGATAAAATAAATCGCAAACGATGTTTTACAAATTAAGCTATTCGTATTGAACATGAGTTCAGTAGGAGATAACAAGAATAAGCATGCATCCAACGGCAACAGGAGTGTAGTTAAGTGTCTGAATGGTTATTGGGTATGAAAGAGGCAATGAGAAGAGTATGGAGATGAACACCACCCAAAAATAGAAGCCCAGCCCACAAAAACTCCGTAACGGCCCAAGTTGGAAGGCCCAGGGACAAAATGCTTTTGGGCCAAGGTTACTCTAAAGAAAATAGGTAGGGCATGGGCAATATACAGGACAATCACTGCTATAGACACCATTGCTTCAAATGCCACCATGCTTCCAAGAGACTGCAGTATGTAGAGTCAGAAGACTTGAGCTGTGAGACGCGCTAGGAATGGAAAGCTATAATAAATTTTACAGCATTTTAAAATGAAACATAATAGTGAAATTTCAAGAATTATATTTTTTTTTTTTAACTTTTATGTATTACTAATGCAAATTTTTCCAGTAAAAAATAAAATTACATCATTCTTTTCATTAATATGATTCGGGGACAAAATTTTTTTTTAGATGCATGTGCAAAAGTAAATATTTTTAACTAACAAGACATATAAATTAAACTTTACTTTTTTTAATAACATTATATTTTTTTATGTCTCTCGATCACTATAATTATTTAGATTTGGCTAACCAGTAACTTTAGAACATTGGTTAATAAACTAAAAAAGAAAATTATTTATTATGAAAAAATTATAGAAGAGTAAAAAAATCATAAACAATATAATTTTTTGTCCCCCAATAAAAATATTTTTACTTTAATTTCTTAACCACTGACTACCATTTGCCTAATTATTTTATCCCACTTTATTGTATATTTTGTTGAACAAATAAATTGTATAAAAAAATTATTTGTCGAATTTTTTAAATACATACCGTTAGCGCCATACAAAAGAAAGCCAAGCATTTAAGGGGACCTCCTGCTTGTTGAGATTGTCATCTCTAGAGAATGCATATTATATTCATAAGTAACTAGAGAAATTCAATCCCTTTCATGTACGCGCGTACGGGAAGGTAATATTATTGTATATTACCTTGACTTGCTTGTGACTGAAGTCAAACCACAGAAAAATATGGAAACAGCAAATAATACCCCCAATTCCATTGCCATATTTTGTCTTGAAAGCCAGATAAAACATTTCAGCAATGGCATAGCCACCAGCATCATTAATTACTTTCACCCAAAAGGTAAGGGATGTTAGTAACTGCAAAGGTAATGCCTATTAATTGTGTAACCCCATAAACTATAATAGATATCCCAACAGCGCTGATTATTCCTTTTGGTCAATTTCTATCAGCACCCTTTGTTTCCTCTGTCTAAAAATTAATGCAAATTTCTAGTAAATCATTTAATGACTTCTCCATCATAACAAATTGGAAAGCATGAGCAAGGAAAATTTCTAAAAGCTTTCCAAGCCATATAAATTACGTGGAAATTAAGGAAGAAAAAGAG
This sequence comes from Glycine tomentella, assembly GCA_007407185.1. NCBI lineage: Eukaryota > Viridiplantae > Streptophyta > Magnoliopsida > Fabales > Fabaceae > Glycine > Glycine tomentella. The sequence continues at coordinate 415,647 of PYAF01002236.1, forward strand.
TAGCAAAGATGTACCATATGAGCTGATGCATCATACCCAATTAGGGTATATTGACTCATTAGTAGTCCCCAGAGAAATATGTAGGGTTTGCTCTTGATTCCAGCCTCATTTTCAGTATTGAAATGAGTGATAGCAAACTTGAGACTAGCTCTTTCCGTTGCAACAGATAGAATGAGTATCATAAGAACAAAAACGCCTAAAAGTTTCCCCATTCAAATTACATATTAATTCAATCAAGTAGGCATTAGAAAAAAAGAAAATCAAATAGGCATATTTTTTTTTTTCATTCTTAAAACATTCCAGCAGATAGCACCCAACTGTCCTAAGAATGATATCACTGAGATAGGAAGACTGTTTATTACACCGTGTAGGAACAATATTCCCCCATGAAAAGCAATGGCTACATATTTGGATGCTTCATATCCACCACCATTTTTGCCACCGGTGCTTAGCAGAATCATAACCTGAATTAGTTGTGCAAGTGAAAAATCCACACTTGTTGTCGCTGCCCACTGTGCAAATGAAAAGGAGTTAAAAGTTAATATTTCAAATAGATTATTAATTAGAAATGTACATCTTACACAAGATGTTAAAATTCTAGGAGATGTGATTTCTCAAGAATACCTGGCCAATGATATTGAACCTGCAAAAAAAGAAAAACCATGCAACACGCGTCAGAGAATGGCAGTGTATTTTGTGATTGGACTTTGATTAAGCTATGAAAATAAGCAATTAATATATGTTAATGTATGGTTTTGGAATTTGGATGCAATAGCTACCAACCAGTGATCCAGGAGGCAAAGGGTGCCCATCTAGGGCCAGCTAGTTTGGCACTGGAATAGTAAAGGCCACCAGAAATTGGAAAAGATGAAAAAATTTCAGCCATTGACAATGCAACGTGCATGGTGAAACCAGAAACTATAAACCACCCATAATGTATTGAAACGGGCCCACCATAGTTCAACCCAGTGTTGTAAAGGGTGGTGATACCACTCAGCTCTGATATAACAGAAAACGAGAGGGAGAAATTTGAAACGACCCTGCAATTAAGTCACAGAGATAAATTAGGAGGGAATAATCAAAACTCAAAAATGAAAAACCAACAAAAACTAAATTAATGAAGTTAAGGAGAGAACTCTACGAAAGATCACGCTTGAGTTCTTGCTTGTAACCAAGTTAAAGAAGACGGGCAATTCCAGAATCAAGTGGAGAAGCAACACCATTTGTAACTGCAACCACATGAGATGGGAGTGTCATGTTTTCTGTAGCAGAACCCATGATCTTGCTGTAAAAGTTTATTTGTTTTTGTTAATGGTAACTCAACATGCATAACTAAGCTTAGTGTTAATTATTTAGATTTTCCCCCTTTGTCGTGTATCTAATCAAGTCAACGCCAAAGTCGTTCACCGCCGGCTTTCAAGATAATCTAATTTTTTTAATGCATCTTAACCCTCCTTACGTTTGTTTATAGAGAAATTAATCTCGAACTAAAATATTGACCTGATGATATCATTGCCATTAAAAACTCATTCTCTATGGTAACCATTTTTTTGTTTTTTCATTTAATATTTATGCTTTGGATAAATTTCGAACTTCTGATGGTTGTTAACAAATAATAAATGTTTGGAAACAGATTAAAATAATAAAAGTGTGTTACAATAATCCTATTGAATTGATTAAATTAACTTTTATTTGGACGAAATATTTTTAAAGTTTATTTTTTTTAATCATAATGCAAGTTGTTTATCAGTTTTATTAATCATCAATTTTTATGATAAAACTTAAATGACAATTATATGTTGGGACTCTTTTCTTGACTAATCATATTTTTTAGATCTACAAAAATTGTTTAAGAGTCTTAACCCAAACCTTCATGAAGGGGTCCGAGTACACCTCATTACGTGTCTTTTACATTGTCTTTAGTTGAATGACACAATAATACGAAAAAGAAATTGATACTGTCTGCATGCTATTTATTAATAAACGTTCAATTAGTCACGTATCTAAAATTCTATATCCATTTGCAGTTTGCAGAAATTAAGAGCATGAAAAGTTGCCTCTTGATAAGATGCAGACGTTCTTAAAAGCTGCGTTTTCTCTCCTGCGTGGAGTTTCTTTAAGCTTTGCAAGCTCTCAGTTCTTTGCATTTGTGGTGTTCTTTTCGTTTCTTGCGTTATCATTTGAAATATTTGTTAATATGTGTTCATCATGTATAGGATGCAGATGGGTGAAAAAGAAATCATGCACAGAAAGAAAAAAATTGAAAAAACGTAACAAAACAAATAAATCAATACTTCTATTCTTTAATAGGCATCCCATGTTTCACGGCCACGCTACATGACATTTACCTTTAAGTTTTTATATATAAAGATTAAAGTCAGACTCTTAATAATATTATTACAGCCTTATGATCTGACCATCTGAATATTAATTCCAAGTTCATCATAGACTAATAATTTTATATATAAAAAGTTTTTTTACAATTAAAATGAAAGAAAATATGAAAAGCAATAACTACATATTTGGATGCTTCATATCCACCACCATTTTTGCCACCAGTGCTAAGGAGAATGATAATCTGAATTAGTTGAGCAAGTGAAAAGTTCACACTTGTTGATCCTGCCCACTGCAAATGTAAAGGAAAATATTAGAGCTTCAAATGGATTATTAGAACTCTACATCTTACACAAGTTTGACCACTCAGTAAAGAGTGGAGGATGTTATTCTAGAATATGTGACTTCTCAAGAATAACTGACCAGTAATATTGAACCTGCAAAAGAAGAGAAACCATGCAACATGCGTCAGAGAATGCCAGTATATTTTGTGATTAACTGATTAGACTTTCATTAATTAGGGAGATTTAAGTAGGAACTCATGATTAACTGTCATTAATTTTGTGATGATCCACTATCAATTAATATCGACTACTGGCAGACTGACCTGTTTGCTGTGCAGTGTTGGTACCTACTACAGTTATCAAATGTCTCCTCTTAATCTAAAAGATCAGATAGTGATTCTTATTTTGCCATCCTAAAGTCCAAAATAAAACCCTTTTATGATATTATCTATGAATTCTCTATTATCCTATTTCCCCTTCCTCTGCCTTTCTCATCATCCAAATCTCAACAGTTAAAGTGTAGAACATTCTGTTGCACGAGGTTCCCAAAATTTGACTTTATTTTTCATTTTGCATGGCTTGCTCATCTCAAACTACCAGTACCGACAAAGAGAGAGAAACGCCACTTTAAAAACTTCGAAACCAATATGAGGTCCTTATAATGCAATTTAAAATTGCATGCTCCTGAATAAAATAATAGATGCTTGTCATGCAAATTAAGACATGGCCTACACATTATTAAAATCCATCGAAAGCCTAATGAGTAATGAAACGGCCCTCCTCCCCTGGAAGTGTGAAGGCCCCAAACATCTATAGCGCATATATTAAATTATGCATGCAAAATTCCTCATTTCAATAAACGAAGTATTAAAAGGAGATGAATTTAACTCAATGAGTTGACACAATGTTATAAGGTCCCTTTGCGTTCACATAAATGAGAACTATTTAAAAGAGAATTCGTGTTTGATTGTTCCCATATGTAAAATGTCTTGTGCCAACAACAGTAAATTGGCAAACACTCGTGATCTTTTACGTATGAGAAAAAAAAAAATCTGACAGATTTCTATAAAATCAGAAGATGGTGGTTTATTTTTGAGAGACTAAAAACAAGCATTACCCTATTTCCATGTGTTAAAAACATATTTAACCCTATGAGAAATGCTAGGGATACTCTATGTGACACTCTTTCTTATATTCTATGTCTGTTTACCGTATTAGAAGGAATGTGTATTCCATATCTAGTACAAAGATAGGATAGATGCTCAGAAGACAGTTAATTATTGTGTTACAATACCAGTCAGTAATCCAGGAAGCAAAGGGTGCCCATCTAGGGCCAGCAAGTTTGGCACTCCAATAACAGAGACCGCCAGTAGTTGGATAAGAAGAACAAATTTCAGCCATTGAGAGTGCAACAAGCATGGTGAAGCTGAAGCTATAAACCACCCATTTTGCATTGAAACGGGGGCACCGTAGTTCAACCCAGTGTTTTAGAGGGTGGTGAATTGGTGATGCCAGTCAGCACTAATAAAACAGAAAACGAGAGGGCGAAAATTGAAATGGCCCTGATCAAGCAAAGAACCCAGAATTGGAAATTAATGATAAACCAAAAAAACACAAAATGAAGGAAGGAATTCAATTACACGAGAGAGAGAGAGAGAGAGAGAGAGAGAGAGAGAGAGAGAGAGAACCTTACGAAAAATGACGCTTGAGTTCTTGTTTGTAACCAAGTTCAAGAAGACGGGCATGACCAGAATCAAGTGAAGAAGCATCACCATTTGTAATTGCAACCACATGTGATGGGAGTGTCATGTTTTCATCAGTAGCAGAATCCATGATCTCCTAGTAAAGAAACACAAAATAAGTAAAGTGTCAACTCAACATGAATTATGTAGCTATAGCTCTTTTCTCCATTTCTTTTGTCATGTATCTAATCAAGTCAACGCCAAAGTCGTTCATGGCTGCCACCGCCAGCTCTCAAGATAATCAGATATTTTTAATGCATCGTAAGTTTTATATACCGTTACGTTTTTTATAGATAGATAAATTAGTCTCCAACACAAATATTGACGTAATGATATCATTGCCATTAAAATAAAAGTCATTCGATATTGTAATTATTTTTCTTTTGTTTTTTTGTTGAATATTTATGCTGCATGAGGATGAGTTTAATTCAAAGTTCTGATAACGATTGATTTCATGTAGTAAATGTTTGAGAGTTTACTGACAAATGATAAATGTTTGAAAACAGATTAGAATAATAAAAGTGCTACAATCATATTGACTTAAATTAACTTTATTCGGATGAAATGTTGTTATAAGGGATCGGTGGTGGTTAATGAGATAGTCATAGAAAAGAATGGGATGGATTGGAATAGAATAAGACAAAATGTCATTTATTTTTTAGATGAACAATATTAATGAACATACACTTTTAAAGAAGACAAGTTCTCGAATACTCTATAAATATATTAAACGTAATTTGTATATCTAATTGAGTGTTAAAAAGTGTTTTTTTAAGGAAAGTGTTAAAAAGTGTTAATGTATCAAAAAAGTGTAATTGTATATTTAATTAATTGAGTGTAGGTTATTGTTTGATGTGATTTTACGTATCTTTATTTTCAAATACTATATAAGTTATCGAATATAAGCAAGAAAACAAAATAATTTACATAGATTAAAAATGTTAATTACCTTTATTTAATTTTCCAAATCTCATTTGAAAAATAAAATAAAATTCATTCATTAACTTACCATCCAGTTTAATTGACGAAAGACTTCAACTATATGAGAACTTATTTCAAATGAAATTATTTTTTATGCATTTTAAATATCACATGACTGAGTCATGAGAATTAAAAGACATGAGTACCTGGCAAATGTTTTTATCATGGTGTTCATATTTCATATATTGAGTACCAAACAAAGTAATTAAGTGAGAGATTTCAATTGTAATTGAATTTAATTTATTTTCCTTCTTTGAATATTCTCGTACTAGCTTAGTTGGGATCGATCATATTCTTTAAATATATTTCTTCTCGTTGCCTGTGATAATTACACCGTGAGTAGGATGGAGATGGGTCAAAAGAAGTAAAAGTAAGAATTAATCAATTACAGAAAAATATAAATATCCCAAAATAAATGTTATAATAAGAATATTTTTTAAAAAAGGGCATCAAAAGGTGGGTTCAAAAAATAAATCAATACTCCTATTCCTAACAGGCATCTCATGTTTCAAGCCATTTTATGTAGAGGAGTTCAAGAAATTCATTTATTTTGTCCCCCTTTTCCTCGAGTTGCAAAATATTTTATACTTCAATCAATCAATCCTGTTGAGCCGATTAAATCATTCTCATTATATAACAACTGGACATAAAAACAGTGCTTTGACAACTAATGACAAATATAAGCTGGCCGGAAAATTAAAGACAACTAACATGATATCCCAAATTTCCAATCCAACCAAAGGAATTGATTGATATCCGCAATTTAAACCGCCAACGATGCTAAAGTGGTTTATCTGCAACGAACCCCTATAATTTTTACAGATTATGGACATGTTGGTGATCTTTCCTATGTCATCAGTGTGTTCTTACGTTTTGGGATGCACCTAACATGAGGCTTGAATCCCAGCTATTGCCTCGTGTATCTGCATCATGTTGAGGTGGGATATACAAAGATACAGCCTGAAGCTCAGCCGATTGCACATGATGAATCTCATTATTGACAGTAGAGGGCTGAGCACCATTACGAGATTCAGCCAACATCTGGAAATATGCATGTGGTCCCCAACCTACACATACACACATTCGAAAGTTACGATTGGATATTTTCATCAAAATCAGAACTAGAAACCGTAATTTTAAAAACCCAAAAACAAATTAATATGCTAAGAGATGGCAGGGAAGCATAGAAGCATGCACAAATATGTCAATCTACAGCATAATCAGTCTAACTTAAAGCTGATGGCAGTGAATGAAATGTCCCCGTACAAGAAGAATCCATAAAAGAAAATCTCAGCCTGGGCTTTCAGTTGAAAATTAACAGTCCACAGGATTTGGACTTGGACGGGATCCAAAGCAAATTATCACATCAACAATATAAACACATACTATAAAGAAATGATGAAAGGAACAATTCATGGTCATACCGTCTATGTCATAAGGAGGTGGAAAGAATTGTAAGTAACAAAAGGAAGCAATTACCATCCCTGGTAAAAAAAATATTCGTTATCAGAAACTTTGAAAAAGGGTTTATTGAAATATTTAATCAATCTGGCATCGGTAAACTAACCTATAAGAGCTCCAGCGAACACATCTTGCCAATGATGCCAATAATCATCCACACGAGAGACAGCAATCATAGCTGCCACGAGGAATGGTAAGAAAACAAGACAGAGCTTTGCAACATGCCCCCTGCGGTCAAATGCCCTAAGTTTTCCAGATAGATACCAAGCAAGATAAACAAGACCAGCAAATGACCCTGGATACAAAAAATTGAATCTTTCTGAGCTTATATTGTGGTAATTAATATAGCTAGTGGTAAATTACAAAATGAAAAAAGGACAAGAAACAGATTATTCCCAAGACACTGATGACTCATAAAAGCATATGCTACCCCAAGCATATTTTTGCAATGAAAGGCAAATTCAAAAGGTTGAGAAACTAAGGTGGTAATGGTTTATTTTTTGTTTTCATTTGATATATTTTACTAATAATTATAAAAAAAAAATCACGTTTTTACTTTTTTCCTGTTTGCAAGAAATTGCAAAGGAAATGGTGAAAACTGAAAACAACAAAATCTTTTCACCATTTCCTTTCAAACATCTTGGAGACAAGAAACTATGAGAAAACAAAGTAGCGTTTTTTGCAATTATAAATGATAACAAAAATGTTAATCAAACAATAACACAGTAGAATTCTTGGTTTATTTTCTTTAAGAAAGTAGTAATTTTGTAGTAATTTTCTGAAAACGACTACAAAAATGAAACAAAACACCACCTTATCAAAACACACCAAATACCTCAACCTTTTGAAAGTAGTATGGATAGAGAAGGCCTTAGGAAAATTCTTAATTTATTTTTGCTTTAATTTGAAACTAACTCATCAGTCATCAAAAACAATTTCTGAGCTTGTAATCCTATTATAACTATAATCTAGAAGAATTTCATCCTGCACATACTGTAAGTGTAAGATTGTCAGTTGTCACTTAACACAGATATCTGGAATCAACAAGACCACCCAAAGGCATGTCAGAGACCCTGAGATTGTAAAGAGTACTTACAAGAGGTATGTCCACTGGGGAAACTTTTGTGCCCTTCCTTAATAACACCCTTATCTCCAGTACACAGAACATTACTTGTTACTGGATCAAACACCTGAATATGTCATGCACCAATGGGGCGTTTATTGAGCAGTTAACTACATAAAAGCAGTACGTATCACATGGTAAAGATATTAACAAGACTATCTTGGCAGTCCATAAAAATGAAAAATCACCCCTTTTCCATCAGGGAAACATTGCCAGAAGAAGTCTGGCCTTGGCCGTCCAACAGCATCCTTGATAGCATCAGTCATCACCGCAGTAATGAGTACGGAAAATAGAAGGCCTGATACATTTAGCAATAGGATTCAGTATTCCAATGTGACGTGCATATAAGGACAGAGAAAATCTTCTAAGGTTCAGAAATGTACCCAGTATAGCATGGTGGAGGTCATAGACATCCTTACGAATGAAATAGTAAACGAGAAAAACAGCCAGTGGTAACAATATTGCTATTATCTGTTCAGGAATTGTAGTACAAAAACTTATATCTTGAATATTAACAAAGTCAAGGATAAACATAACATATAATCTCAGTAATGGAATAAATTTCTTTGAAGACACAATCCAAGGAAGCTAAATATACCGGAACAGCCCAAAAGGGAATTGTATTAGCTTTCAATGGGTATCTAAGGTCTGTCATCATCCCCTCTCCAACAAAACGGTGAAATGGCTGTATTATATTCAAGACAGCATCGATGATCACCAGAAGCAAAAGAATCAACCAGTCATGCATATGTGTCCTTGCCACTCTAGTTCCATGTGATCTGATAGTATGCATACCCAACTGAATTTCTGGCATTTTTTTGCTGCAAACAACACATAAGAAGGTTAGCGACTTATGTTAAAAATTAAAGTACCAAAAGGAAGGACAACAAGTGAAAAGACAGAAGAGAGTACAAAACAAAAAACCATGTCACAGTGACAAAAATATCCAATAGTTTTTCTTTCTCGGTCTCCCTCTGCTTCTAGCTACCTTCTGTCTGATCTATTCCTAACATTGCATTGCTTTCATGCGGGAGTGCCTTGGCCCAAGACGAAACAAAACTCTCAAACCAAATACTCTGCAAAGCTATGTAATTTAGAGGCTGAAGATTTTTTCTAAAACGCTTGCCCCATTGGGCCCAATTTTTTAAGACTAAGTCATGTCTGCGGAAGGTTGCAGGACACCTCAATTTCAGAATGACAAATTCATTTGGGTGTTTGTAGAACCATTGATGATTATGACGTGAAGTGAAGCCTTACACTAATTTGTGACAAATAAGTAATCACGGGACAGGGATTGCCTGTGCAGTTAGTTTTGACACAGTGAATCCTGAAGTAGTTATCTAGTGGCTGAATTTTTTTTCTTATATTTACTAATTTTGTAAAAATTAAAAGGAAAAATATAGAGTTAAAGGCCGACAATTTTTGTTCTCTCTCACTACAGAGAATCCTCGACCGCAATCATGCATCCCGGCTATTGCCTTTATTGTAATGTCCTAGGATCTTACTACGTGTACTATTTCAGTAATGTACAATTTATCAGAGATTTCAGTTTTATATTAACGGAGGCGATTTGATCATGCATGCTTCTGTAGCTAATTAGTGGTTTTGTTTCCCACAAGAATAAAGTATGTGTGTATATAACGTTTCAACAGGTAGGATATAAACTGGATTCAATCCTATGAACCTTGAGTTATAGCCTAACGGGTAGTAAGATATACAATCCATCCTTGGCATACCCCAAAACTATGTAAGAGGTTCATACTTATCTTAAACCTCCTCAAGGGTAACACCTTAACAAATCTGATCTATTAGACTATTTGCCACACACAAATCAATGCATGCATAATTTCTTAGCTCCTCAAATATCTCTCATCCTCATAAAATCCCACAAATATCTGAACACACATTTAAGTAATTAAGTTCACTCTGCCCTACCACATTTTCTTTTCTTATTTCTTATATATATATATATATATATATATATATATATATATTAAAAAAAAGGCCACGCAGTACGCACGCTCTTCATCACCGAAAGAACTTAGAAGTATTAGTTATGGTCACGGCAACAAAATATCACACTGAAGCCAAAAAAAATTAAAATAAAAAGCAAATAAGAAACACTTTGCACTTCTCGCAGTAACAAACATATAGTTACATCTCTGGCAAGGGTTTCTTCTTCTTTTTTTCCTTCAAAAACTTGAATAGACAGAAAATCAAGCGCTTCTCATTGTACGGACACAATTATTAGTTCAACGTTTAACAAAAACAAATCGAACTCGGACAATTAAATCGTTGATTGAAGACGGTGACTAGTAATTTATTTATTTTTGTCACTCGACGTCGTTTGGAGAATTAAACGGATTTTTGTACTCCGGTTACTCAATCATCGTGGTTTTGACTTGAAACGGAAAATAAATAAAGAAAAAGAAAATGCGGAGTATAGTAGAGAAAGACACACAGAGTGAAACGCGTTAAGAACGAAGAAGAAGAAGAAGAAGAAGAACAATGCGATGTGGTGGAGAGAGGAGAGAAAGAGGAATGAACGCACCTGCAACAGCACGTGCACGAGATTCGAGGTAGCGCAAGGAGAAAGAAGGCGGAAGCGGAATTGGAATCAGGATTCGTGTCTGTTAAGGCCAATTTCAAATTCACTAATTCAGAAAAAGGAGAAGGCTATTAAAGGGAAAGCAGTTTATTACCTTTTTTTTCTCCCTTTCAGCAACCCATATTTTTATTAAGCAAATGCTAAACTGTAACGTTTAAAAATGTTTTTATTGAAATAAATAAAATTATGTTTTTTTATAATAAATATTGTTTTAGTTTCTTAATTAATTTCCAAAGTACACTGACTCGGTTAACGAGAGTGTTTCTATTAGTATTTTTAGATTCTTACTAGTATTAATTATTTTATTGGGATAAAAAAAAATTATTGAGATGTTTATGGTAACATAATGTACAATTATGAATTGATTACTAGTTGTGTTTTAGGAAGAATAGATATGTTTATATTAAATTTAATATGAAATCATCTGGATTATTATATTTATCCATCTTGATTGGTATTAAATAAGAGGAACTTATTTACATTTATTTAAAAAATAGATAGTATAACTTTTTAAAGTACATAGGATTTAGCAACAAATAAAGGTTTTCTTTAAAAAAATAGTACTTTTTATATTCTACAGGTATGAATATTTTTAAATCATTAAAATATTGGTAATTTAAAATAAAAAATAATAGATCTAATTAAGGAAAAATATTGTCTACTTTTATGTTTATTTAAAATTTATTTTACAAATATCAAACTTTTATAACTTAAACAGCTAAATCAACAAACTTTTTAATATACCGTATACAAAGTTAAACTTTTAATTGATATAGGTAGTCAAATCTTAAATAATAATTTTAATATATAATATTATTGAAAATAAAGTTGGTTAACCTTTTTAGTTTTATTGGTTCCCTTTCCTGTATGTATAACATGGAGTTGGTAATTTGTTCTTTTGTTTCTCAAATATGTGCTATGTACTATGGTAAAAAAATAAGAGTAAACTCTAAACAGCTAGTGGTGACAAACCGACACCCTGCAATCTTCATAAATAAACCAATGAATTCTTTACTGTAAAAGGTAAGAAAATCACTAAAATCTGAACACCTTTATTAGCTTTTATTTATTATTTTGTCGTTAAATAATAACAAAACATAATAATAATTACTTTTCAAAAACAAATAATATTGCTAACCGAAATATTATTGAACTAAGACTATCTTTTGATAAAATAAACAAATAAATAAATACTAGTCTTTTATTTTATCAACACTTGTTTCCATTCACACGCTTTTTCTTTGGCTTTTGTTTTTCTTCCTTTTGACTACTCATTCAAAATTGCATGAATGTCTCCCCGTTCATAATACATTAGAAGTTATGGTATAACCTTGTCACGTGGCAGGGGTAACGGTCATGTGGTCCAAGCTAGGGGTGTTCATCAACCGATCCAAACCGATGCAAACTACGGTGACCGAACCGAAAAATCGAAAATCGAAATAACCGAAAACTGAAAAATCGAAAAAAAAAAAAAATCGAAAATTTTCACCGGATTGGATCGGTTTTCGGATTGGCCGGTGAAAACCGATCCAATCCAAACCGATCCAACTATAAATCATTCCTTACCCTTTATCTACTTGGGCCTATTCCCCATAATAGCCTAAAAATCAAAAATCCAATACATTACTCCTTATTTTGTCCAATTAACGTATTTGTCTAATGAAAATTAGAAAATGATGTTTATTTTTGTCCAATGAATGTGTTTGTTTATGTTAGATACTCCTTATTTTGATAAAAATAAGTCTCATAAGTTTTATTTTTAGACTTTTTAAAAAATCGAAAACCGATCCAATCCAAACCGAAAAAAATTGGATTGGATTGGATTGAATTTGAAAAAAATTTCAAACCGAATGGATGATCAAATGACCAAATCGAAGGAATTGAATCGGATGATTTTTTGCTTCAAAACCGATGCAATTCAGATCGCGAACACACCTAGTACAAGCCAAGACTCATTTTATTTTGTTTTGAATTTTTCAACACCTAAATGCACCTTTTTTTTTTTTTTTTGGAAGACGAACGCCTGAATGTACCTTATACAGTGTTTTTAGAGAATACCTTATACGTACAGTTATACAGTTAATTGCTTCTTCTTTTTCTGTCAGTGGGTGTTTATTAGTTCAGCTACTTGGTATTAGGATTAGAAACCGGTTGCCAATAACTTTGTCATACCCCCTCGTTTTAAAATAAAATACAAAGAAAATGATTTTTTTTTCTCATTCATCTTTCTTTTATCAGTACATTGTTCAAAATAATACTATAAAGAGAAAACAAATATATACTACTTCAAATTCAATTCAATATATATTAGAAAAAAAATCTTATTATGTATTGACATATGTATGAGCTTTAGTTTAATATTTTTTTTCTTAGTACTTGATGGCACAAAACAATATGATTTTCTTCGTTCCATTGAAGAGAGAAAAATTCGTATGCAAGTTTCATAAATATTTTTTTCTTCTATTTTTTTTTCATTTCTCATTAATGTCATACGTACGATAGAATGTTTTTTGGAAAAATGATTATTTTTCTTAATTTTTATCTCACTTTTCATAATTAGAAAGAGACCCTCTTTTCCCCCCGATAATTCCCGATTTTTTTTATTTTAATATATAGCCAAATATGATCGTGAAAAGTACATGTTAACTAAGCTTATAAAAATATAAAAAAAAGGGCAAAAGACTTTTATTGATGTTCAAAAGGAGCATATGATTGTCTTGTGGTCACCCTTTAGGGGTATAATAAAATAATAAAACGAGACATTGGAACTGTCACTCCGTTAAGACTTAAGATGGATGCAACACTTTTCGACAGCTTAAACACCACATGTTACTTTGGCTTTTTTTATGCAAGCAAAGAGACAATGTAGCGGGAAGGAGATTCAAGGTTGCAGAAATTGAAAGGGTGAATAATGAACATGAGCATCCAAAACTTAAATCTATTTTATTATTATTTAATTCAATTTGATTCCTACTAAAGTTAAGTATATGAGGTTCCCTCCAATAATATTATTTATTGGTAATTCGATGTCGTCGATTACTTCTCATGAAATGATCGATGCTGTTATTCTATTCCCAATTCCTATACCTAGCGTGTTTGGAGAGAACCGTCAATGGAATCTGGTTGCGGATAGCGTTAGTTGCAGTGAAAATATTTCAAGTTTAGATTAAACTTATTTCCATTTTTAGTAATTTGAATGTTGAAGTTATCACTTTCAATCGGATTTTCTCTAGTTATTAGTTTTGATCCAAAAGTTATTCGACACAAGTATGTTTATGAAAATATTTACATTTTGTTTGGTTTAAAAAAAATAAAAAAGAAAAGAGAAAAAAAAAGAATTAGATAGAAAGGAAATTATGAGAAATTTAATAAACTTTAAATTATTTGGTGAGATAATGTGAACGACATATGAAAGAAAGTGAAGTGAGAAAGGGGTAATTTTTTAAATTAAACATGTTTTTTTTTCTCTATTTAAAAAAAAATAGATCTAAAAAATATGTTAATTGGTTATAGATCTTAAAAAATTGTCCACGCTTTTAGTTCCTTTCGTGAACTGAATTGTACGTGTTTTACCATATGAACTATTAATCTAACATAGCATGACATTTTCTTTTAATCTACAAATCATATATATATATATATATATTTAGAGAGAGAGAGAGAGAGAGAGAGAGAGAGAGAGAGAGAATGGAAAGACACAAGAGATCCGCGTATAACGTAGGCACCGCCAAGAAAAAAGGTAGCAACCAAAACAAAGGTTACTTTGCATTTAAGCTTCAGTGTGACAAGGTGTGTTTTTAATCTTTGAAATATTCTCAAGTCTGCATAAAATTTAAACTTTAATTTCATCCTTAATTATTTTTTATCTAGCTTTAGATTCTTTAAAATTATCTCTAGTTACTTCTTTTGTCCACTTTCACTGTCATCTTACTAACATAATCACATAATATCGCTCTAAAACTACGTCCTATTAGGCATTACAAAGCAAGGCTGGAATTTGACAATAAAAAAAAAGACTTGAATCTTCATCACGTATAATTATTTTGCTGATAATTACAGATTCGTAACCCACACACGACACACCCATAAACGGGTCAAAGAAGTTGGCGCCAACTGGCATAGGTAACGGCTTACTGGAAGAAACGTTAAGTCGGTATACGATCGCGCTATATCATGCCGTCCCCAGACCATCAAATTTCAAAACATGCCTAAGCGTGTCCTATTGACCACTCATTATTTTACTTTTTATTTTATTTTTCAAAACAACCCCTTATACCTCACTATTTCAATACTCATATTTTTAAAAAATATATCCAGACTTATAATCATGTGAATAGTAATTTTAATATATGTGTCCTTTCCCTTGAGTACCTAAATTAAATATCGATAATGATTACTCGCACTTTAGTTAATACAAAAATTGAGTAAATAAATTAAATTTTCATTCAATTATCTTTTATAAAACATAATCATAAAATATCACAAAAATTAATATCTTATTTTAAAATTCCTTACAAAAATATTTTATTTTAGCAAAATAAGGAACATGATCTATCTTTTTTTTCGAATTAGAGAATTATTCAGGTATAGATGGCGTTGGATATTAAGTACCAATATCAATTAAAATTAAAACTTATGAGTAATTACTCGTACATGACTCCATACCCAATGGGCGATAATTATCATAATAATCCTGAGTAATTTTTGCAGTCACCCACTGTGTTTAATACCTATAAGTTAGCAATATTTTAAAGAATAAGTTTTAAAATATTTTAAAAATAATAATATTAGCTCATCACTACATTTCTCATTCAGAGATTACGTCTCTAAATTGACTATTTTTAAAAAGACTAATTTAATATATTTTTTTATAATTAAAGGAATGCTAGTCAAACAGGCCATTATAAAAAAGTTTTGCCTTATTAGATCAAAATACGATTCCATATTTAAACAGGAAAAAAAAAAAAAAAACTCCCAGTAACGTACCATCTATTAACATGATCTTATTCAGCGGAAAGCAGCCGTCATTTTTCATTTTTTACAGTGGCAGTGCCAATGGCAATAATAATGCATGAACAAACAGAAGGCAGAAGCTGCACAATTTGCTAAATCTAGTGGTTGCCGTGTAGACTGTAGAGAACCTCACAAGTATACACAAAAGTAAGGAACTAGCTAGCTATGGAGAAGATTCATCAGTGCAAGAGAAGACCATAGATAAAGATTACTTCTGTCCCATTTCCATGGCTTCCAAGGTTGGGCTATGGTAAGAGTAAGGGGTAAAGGTATCACCATTTCTCCTTGGTTCTTGATTCGTAACCCGTTCCTCCATGACCTGCCCACCAGGTGATTCCCGATTAATGATTGTATTTGCATTGGTTCGTGATTCCTCCATTGCCCGGAAATATGCATATGGACCCCATCCTGGAAAAATAAATTAATTAAAAGCAGCTCATGACTTAAGGGAATATTTCATATAAGATGCAATGTAGTAGTGTATATATGAATTCTTTTTGGACGATCGACGTAAATTCTGAATAAAACAGACTTTTAAGTAAGTTTAAAAAAAAATCAGGCCATAAAAAAATCTATATGAGCTATATGTGAAGTACACAGATCAGATTCAGATTTTAAATTTAAGAAACAAATTAGCTCAAACTTTATAAGTTTAATTTAATCCAACGTATCTTTATCCCTAATTGTAAAGTCCAATATATAATACGCATAGAATGTAAGAGGGCACATTTAACTTCATATGCTATATATAGGTAGAGCCCTCAGAAGAATCAAAACCTTAATATTCCGTCAATGATAGTTTTGCAAAATCAAAACCTTGGATAAATCAAGATATTTATAAATATTTCACATGCTGCTGGTGATAGTAATAAAAGATACAGGGGCGTTACCTTCATCATTATAGGGCGCAGGGAAGAATTGCATATAACAGAAGGTAGCCACAACTAGCCCTGGAAGAAACATACAGTATAAGATGAGTTTCACTTTTATTTATTTTTTGCAAACGAATTCTCATATTTAATATATACTACATTTTTTGAAGTAAATAAAAACAAACCTAGAATGCCTCCGGCAAAAACATCTTGCCAATGGTGCCAATAGTCATCCACTCGAGAGATTGCAACTAGGCAAGCAACAAGTAGAGGAAGAAACACAATGCATAATTTTGCCACGTGTCCTTTGCGATCAAAAGCTTTAATCTTCCCCGATAGGTACAGAGAGAGAAAACCTAGACCTGCGAAGGACCCTGCAGAACAAAATTTATCAGACAAAGCTCCATACATAAAAAATAATGTTAACCAATTTCCTACTCTTCAAAACATTCTTCTATGGTTAAAAGCAACGTCGCTTTTAGCTAATATTGCGCTTCGAATATGTTCACTTAATTAGTAGTATGTGATAGGAGAAATATAATTCAATGTTCAGGACTTCAGGTACGATCTGTCTGCATAAAATGCATTGTTAATTACAAATGCTCCCAACTAAAGCAAGCATGAAAAGAAGGGAAAGACCGCAACGGGAATACAGAAAATTTAGGTACAGTTAGTTAGATACTTGATGTTATTGTTACGAATAATACACTATTCTAAGGCCCAATAGAGTAATAATACTACTGTGCACTTTTAGGTCCATTATTAGTATTAATATTTTTTATTTGTCATTTAATAATAATAGATAAAATCTCATCATATTGGTAGGTTATATAATAGAATTTGTTAGAAATCAATTTGATTGTGATTGTTATAAATTTATTGTATCCTTCTTTTAATGGTATCAATAAAAAATATCAAAATGTTATTTTATCTATTTAGTTATAAGATATTAGGAATATAAGCATAGTAGATTCATTGAGTTCGACTCTCAATGAAATCACCATTGTTATGCAAATGAATCTAATTACTCTACAACTAACATATTCTATAACTAAAGCAGGATACAGTACATTTATATAAAAAATAAACTTAAACAGATTCTTAACAAACTCCACTCTAGAACCCACCTAAATGAGATATTATATATTTATATTTATCTATTATTATTAAAAGACAAATAAAAATATTAATACTAATAATGGGCCTAAAACTGCAAAGCACTATTAATATTCTATTAGACCTTAGAATAGTGTATTATTCGTGAGCATCTTTAGTGGTAGATCTTAAGTAAAAATCTTGAGCTCAAGATCTGATCTTCACAAGATCTTCCAATAAAGGAAGCGGAGGGATCTCCAACATGGAGAATGGGTTCTTTTACAAGATCCCTCAAGATCTGCACATTATTCAAAGAAGAATAAATTTTATCTCTCTTTCTCTCTCCCTAAGATCTCAAAATGAGATCTACCATTAAAAGAAAAAATTAGAGAGATCTTTAATCCTATGTGGTACTATAAGGTCCACTAAAACGTAGTCTAAGATCTACCACTAAAGATGCTCTAACAATTCTGTAATCAAAATTAGTAGATTTTTATCTCGAAAACCAGCATTATCTTTCAATATTGACTTTTATTATGCGAATTATCAAAGTAAAGTTTTAACTAAAATAAAACGAGCTATATTGAATTTAAATTCTGTATATATAATTGTTGCTCACATGATGCATGGCCGCTTGGGAAACTCTTGTGTCCTTCTTTTATATCGCTAGCATTGCCATGACATATCACATCTCCCCATCTATCATAATTCTGTAAGGTTAATCAAAGAGAAAAACGGTTAATAATGAGCACTTACCCATCTGTTTAATAGACAGGTATAGTTTTCTATAAACATCTGACAACTCGTATCCACATCACAGAGAAAAGCATCGATGTTATGACAATGAGAAAAGGAAAAACCAAGAACAATTGAGGAGACACAAAAGTGGATCTAGAATATTTTAATCTGCCTCAACTTCATAAGAGAGATGGATACGTCCCATAATGTTCTTATTAAGTTATAATTATAAGAAATGTCAATAACATACTTTTTAACATATTTCTTTGAATATGTTTTTTATTAGTTAAAATTTATTAAAAATAATAAAATTTAATAAATCTTATATCATATTTAATAACATTTTTTCAGATTTTATAATTTTGAATAAATTTTAGTTAGTTAAAAAAATAATATTTAAAGAAGTATGTTATAAAATATATTACTAACATTCCTCATAAGTTACTATGGCGCTCGTGGAACCGCATACATATAAATAACTTACCAGTATAGCACAAGGAGCTGAAGGAACAGAAACAAAACCCCTGATGTTGGTTTTTGAGTTGTGCAGTTATAATAAATCCAAGGGTCCAAAATTGATAAACTATTTTCATTTATTAATTTCATTTTAAAATAAAAGTTGATTTTCAATGGTTAACATGGGTGCAGTTATTTTTATAACTGCATATTTCTTATTCAGTGCCAAGAGTTCAAAAAAAACATTTTGGATAAGACTATCTCACATGTGTAGCAATGTAAAAGTACTACTAATGAAGTGAAGTGGTTTTGTACTGGAATTCATTTTGAAATGAAAGAAAATTAACCATGCATGAGATTAAATATTCCTTTTTCGGAAATAGGTACTTGTAATACTTATCTCTTTAAAAGGAAAATATAATCTAATTTTTCCAAAACTAATATTTAAATGCTTTGAAGAATGTATAAAGAACGAAGGATAAAGTTGAACAAAAAAAGCTACCAATATTTCTTTTAGTAGTAAACATGTCACAACAAAGGATAAGGTGCCATTCAAAAAAAAAAAAAAAAAAAGATAAGATGGAGCGAGGAGAAATCAACACTATTATAAAGTACATACTTTAGGTCATAGTATCTGTTGTTTTGGACAAGAGGGTGTTTGAAGTTTTTATTTAACATTCAATTTATTTTTCTCTTACTAGATCAGCCCTTTTGATGATCCAAAATAGTACCTCTAATCACAATTTCACTTCTATGCCTAAAATCAAATCTCAATCATTCATTAAAGAACCACTTATGCCACTAATTTTAGGTGTTTTTATTATTCAAGAGCAACATTTATTAAAACCTCAATCATTTATCAAAAAAGTTATAAAATACGTGCTTGTTCATCTGTCTATACAAAATTCAGAGCTATATTAACGAAGAAATTCATATTTAACATTAAAACAAACACGCTTTTGCCTTTATAATCAACTCTGTTTCAAGAGACATACAAACACAGTCTCCAAGGATAGAGTCATAAAAACAGCAATGAATACTTAATTGTTATGTGAAATATTAACCAATTTTTTTTCTTGATTAAACAATTAAAAAGATTTTTTTATAAAGAAATATAATATTTAATGTTACTAATATATTTCTATAGTAATTTTCGATAAAAACTGTGTTTTTGTAGATTCCAAACTTCTTTTCTTAGCATGACCCTATTTGTTTTTACCAAAACAACACATAACAAGAACCTGTACTGTAGTGTATATTGACATAAAATTATACAGTAGCACTTAATTTGCCTACCTCTACCCCATCGGGGAAGCAACGCCAAAAGAAGTCTGGTCGAGGCCGGCCAACTGCATTTTTTATTGCATCGGTGAAGACCCCAGTTATCAGAACTGCAAATAGCAAACCTGCTAGCAGTGAAGCACATTAACAACTATTCACCAATTTCTCAACCAACAGATAGATAATATACACACATGTGATTCTATTTTTTCTTTTTGCAAAATATTAATTTTGTTAAAAATATTAATACAGAAATTCGAACATACTACTTCTCTCTTCTTACTTTTTCCTACACCCTTAAGTTTCTTTTTTTTATCTTAGTTTTTATTCGTGGAAGAATCACACTCACGATTTTTTCCTCTCTTTTTTCTCCTTTTACCTCCCATCCTTAAACTCTTATTCTCAATCACTATATTATTCTTATATCTTCGTTTACATGCATTTGTTAACCTTCAGAATTTCACATTTTAGGAAGTTATATATTTTATTTTGAACAAAACAACAAAATCTGTCTAATGAAATAGCTTTCCTCTAAGATTTTTCTTTAATAATGTAAGATTATCCAACTCAAAAATTAACACATATTTTTTTAAAAATGTATTTCTTGTATATAAATCAATCTACTCTATTAAATTTTTCCCTTAAAATCAGATTTATAGTTTATACTATTCATTTTCTCAATTGAATGAGTTTATTTCAAAAATTAAATAAATTAAAAAAAATTAACTCAAATCTTGGCCTAAATATTTAAATGATTAAAATACTCTTCACATATACCAAGATGATAGTACATGCCAAAGGCAAATGTTATGTTACCTAGAATACTGTGGTGCAAATCATAAACACATCTCCTGCGCATATAGAAGAGAAGGAAAACGGCCATCGGCAACAGAACCGCATATAACTGATCATTAGAACAAAAAGAAGAAAAAAATAATTTACTTGCATCGAATAAAAAAAAAAACAAGCCGTTAGCTCATAAAGAGGACGTGCGGGAAGCAAACAAAGTAGGCGCCTCTGAAATATTTTCTATCATCTCTTTGAACAAATTTCCCAATAACATGACAAAAGGGTGTACATATTTAAAAAAAATACAATTAAAATAATTGAATGTTGAGCAGGTATAAAAATGACCCCCCAAAAGAAAACAAAATGATCCCTTAGACTAGGAAGCAACCTAGAGAATTTTTAATTCGAGTTATGCAGTAAAAAAACACTTACAGGAACAGCCCATACAGGAACCGTGTTTTCTTTCATAGGATATCTAATGTCCTCCATCATGTCCCTTCCCACAAAGCGTTTAAATGGATGAATGACAAAAAGGACAATCTCTATTACTATGAGAAGCAGCAATATAAGCCAATCACGAACGTGTTTTCTTGCAAGTGATGATCCATGGGACTTGATTGTGTGAGCCGAGGGATCAAGTTGCTGCCTCATCCCTCCCTGTCCCTGCCGTGATAAACAATCAATAAAATGTCTAACCAATTTGATGAGAGTAAAGTTGAGCACGAAATTGGCACTGGAGACAGTAGTACATAATTAACATTTGGAATTGAAACATTTCCAGCCACATCACATGTTTGGTTTTTTCAAACTTATCATATGGGGACCCCAACAGGCAACAGGGAGAGTACAAATATGGCTGGCAAAAATCATGGTTTTAAATTATGGGTTCACAATAATAATTACAACAATGATAAGGTTTTTGAAATTGCAATTCAGTTATTAGCCTAAATTTGTCTATCAAGGTTTTTGAAGTCTACGTAGACCTTGCATTGAATAAACTAATTTTCATATGACTTTGAGAAACAACAAAATAATTTGGTATATGTATTAATGGATTGAAAATGAGTAATGCTACACAAAATTTTACCAGAAAATTTTGACAAAAAATGGAATGCTACAGTGTGAAATGAAGAATTTTATAAAATTGACCAAAAAAATGATGAAATTCTGAATTTTATTCTTCTGTGGAATTTTATGGTCTCACGGTTTCATTCCATTTAAACTAACAGACTAATATCTTTTTTGTTAAAGAAATTTGCGGATGAAAAATAAATAAACAGTCTTACCACTACATAGCATAAAAGGAAACGATAGAAAGCGGAATCAGAGAGAAGTTAAATTAAGAACCTGAAACGGTGGCCAAAATCTTCCGAATGAAAAGAAACCCCGCGACTCCATGGGTAGAGAAGCAGATAATTTGCGGTAGCTAAACTGTAATGATCATTATGCACAGAAATGAAAGAAAGTGTGAAATTAAGGCAATAATAGTGAGAGATGGAGAAAGTGAGAAGTCTTATCACAAACAGAAACGGGGAAAAGAAAATATAAATAAAAGTTAAGGAGAAGCGAATGGGAGTGTTAGTGGGGAAATATCAACTTCCTCTGTCTGTTGTGTTGTTACCTTTTGAATTAGAGTGAGAGAAAAAGATAGATATTGAAGATTTTCTCGGGAATATTATACGATAAAACTGATGCGTTCGTTTGTGAAGAAGAAAACAGAATCAACTCTCCGCTTTGAAATGAAAATGGTTTGGCGCGGAGCGAGATGGAGCCATTCGTGCTTCAGCCAATTCTAGATCCGAGGTAACCAACTCGTTTTCCTTTTCTATAAAAAATAATGATAAAGAATTTAATTAAAAACACTGAAAATATAAATTAGAATTTTATGTTTA
Organism: Glycine tomentella; assembly: GCA_007407185.1. Classification (NCBI taxonomy): domain Eukaryota; kingdom Viridiplantae; phylum Streptophyta; class Magnoliopsida; order Fabales; family Fabaceae; genus Glycine; species Glycine tomentella. The sequence continues at coordinate 438,316 of PYAF01002236.1, forward strand.
TGTATCGAGGATGACTGTTTTGCTCCGTCATTCAAATATAAATACTTATTTAAATTATTTTTAAAAATATAAGATTATAATTTTGATAGAATTTAAAGAATTTTATATTCTTGACTAATTAAAAAAAAACATCTTAAATGTGACTTATAAAAGATTATTATAAAAGTAAATAATTTTATCTTACTTAACAATTTATTATAAAAGGATAATAAAATTTTATATCATTTATGTATTTTAATTAAAATGTTGTAATAATTAATTATTATCACATGTCAAAATTAAACTCATTTTGAACAATAATTTATTTTTGCATTTTTAAGTCTGAAATTATATACATGTGTAAAAGTGGGAAATAATTGTTTTTCTCTGTAATTCTTTTATTTATACATAATAGAAACTTATAGAGAAGTGTAAAATAAACATTATTAAGAAATAACTATATATAATATCAAATATTAATTATTTAATGTTAAAATAATGAATTGCATCAGTATTATATTTACAACACTTAAATATATTAATGTTATCTGATATATATATATATATATATATTGTTTTTGCTTGTTAATAAGTTTTTTATTCGTTTCTACTCTTTGTTATTTCAAAAAAAAAATGGTTTATATTTTTTGTCATTAGTTAAGTCCATTAACTGTTAGTTTATCTGTTAGTTTAACAAGATAATTGTTTATATATTGTGTCACATCAGATTGATAACATAACATGTAATTGATGACAGTCAATAATTAAAAAATAAAAAGAAACTCTTTCTCTCTCCCTATGATCCCTTCTTTCTTGTTCTCTCCATGAACAAACCACATACTCACTACCAACCCTCTGCCACCTACGAGGAATGCTAGCAGGAGGGGTGTATGGCGACAGTATATGATGGAAACCAAAAGGGATTATTAGTCTTTGGTTATAACATTTTTATGTAAGTAGTATCATTTAAATATTGGGTTATGATTGTTTTTGGATTTCTGATTTTGTATATCTTTGTGAAGTGGTATTGCTTGTACAATCTCCCTTTTTAATGATATTTTTAGCTGATCCCAAAAAAAAAAAAAAAAAGCCAACCCTCTGCTACCCTCCTCCTACTAGCATTGTTGCGCTCCGCCTGCGCCCAACCCTGATGTTGTTGCGGCGCCTGCACTACACCTCCACGCCACTATGCGCAACCCAACACAACCATCATCAGATATGAACCTAACAACACCCTTCACCACTAAAATACACTCCGCAACCAACAATAAATTAAAACAATCAATCTCCTTCAAGCTCTCATGAATCGTCTTCCGCGACAACGCCGGAATCATCGCCGATAGCGCCTTGCCACCGCCATTGTTGTGGTTCACGGAGGAAAGAGGAGGTGAGGTGAGAGAGAAAGAAAAAAGGGTATCCAGGAGTTGAAGAGAAAAAAGAATTTATTTTTCATTTTTTATATTTTTAATTTTATTAATTATTGATAGTCACTTCATTGGACATACAATCGCGTTAATTTAATCTAACATGACACACCAAACACACACTTAACCTGCCAAACTAACAATTATATCAACAATTAACAGATTCGACTACTGGAAGAAAAAAAATTAAAGATTAAAAATAAAATTTGGATATATATATATATATATATATATATCACGAAAACATTAATATATTTAAGCCAGCCAACATGTTTTTTTTATCGTTAAACTCAGTCTGACCCAACAGGCCAAACAACCTTTCAAAAATAAACTATTGTTAATCACTCCACTTGAACAGAATAATACCTTCTTTTTTTGTTAAACAAATTCAACGGATCAAATAATGGAACATGGTACAATTTTAGTTATAATTGCTATAGAAAGTTGTTAGCTAAAATTTCAAAAAAAGAAACAATTAAAGTAATTTATTCATTGTATTTTTATGGAAGTTATGTGGTGGTGCCGATTATTTAAGTTATTAATCATTAATAATTTAATATAGACGTATGTTCAAGACTTCAAGTGCAATAGATTATAGTTGGATAAATCAATGTAACCTCAATTAATTTCTACTCCTGATCAAGCGACTTTGATTTATTCATCAAATGATTAAAATTCTTGATTACTGGTACATGGTAGATAAGACTTCCGCATCACCCATTTGCAAGACGGGATCAGTCCAAGTTAATCGGGCGATTAAAGGTCGCACAAACTTTCCATATGGGACCAGAGTTGCATATGCATTAATTAATGTCAACTTTAAGAGTATATGACAAAATCAAAATAATATCAGTCATAGGTATTTATGCATACTCAATTTCTTTTTATATCATACAGCTATGTTCCCCTCTTTGAATCGATTTTAAATATGAATAAGTATAGTTTGTTTTTGAGGTCATGTTTGTGGACAAAAATATACACTTACATTAAGTAATAAGTTTAATTTTTATGCTAAATAGTGTAATGATTTTTATATTCACGGTCAGCTAGAAATTATTTTCCACAAATACTTATTCTTTTACTTTCGTCAAGATCATTATAACTTTCTCTCATAATAAAATCATTATTATTTATATCATTGGTATTAGTTTAATCTTAATTGAGATCGAGACAAAAAAAATCTTCAATAAAAAGCATATATGTGTTTTGTTTTTGTTGAAATATAAATGGTTTGAATAGATATTTTTTTAAGAATTGACTTGGTGACTAGAAAAATTGGGATCAATCAGTTAGGTTTTATTATAACTACTTGAAATGCCTAACAATTTTAAAAATTCATCTCCCTAAAAAGGATGATTCATTTAGATTCATGAGAGTGCCTAACAATTAAAAATTTACCTCCCTAAAAAGCATGATTCATTTAGATTCATGAGAGTCCAACAATATTGTATTGTCAATACTCATGTTAGTATATTTGAAAAAAGATTGACCTCCTTGCAAGTGCCAAGTGACCTATATGCGAATTCAAATGTTGCGCATTTTGTCATGCATGATGTCGCTGCCACAACCCATTTGTATAGACTGTTGTTGACGGCCATAAAAGAAAGGTTATGTATACTGACCTATTATTTTTTATGCGTATTTCATATATAGGTTTATTCATCCATTTTTTTTTTCTTTTTATTTATAATCCCTAATCCCAATCTTAATCCAATTCTAAATTTTATTATTAACCAATTCTTTTTCCTATTCATATTTACCTCTGGTCTCATTTACTCTTTTAAATAAATATACGTACATATATTATATTTGTATTTATTATTTAGATGAGTTTCCTTACCAACTTATTTTTAAAAGTAAAAAAATGTTAATTTGATGATTATTTTTTTTTACTCAGGGTAGTTTTGTTTAAATGAATAAAAGATGTATGAAAATGAATTAAGACGAAAAAATATAAAATAATTAAATTAAAATAAAATGTAAAAATATGAAATTCACACAAATTTTTGAAATTTTCATCTCAAATACATTTTGGACAAATCAATAAGACATTACCTCAATGTTTGATCAAGATTGTTCTAGTATATTTTAATTTTAATTAGTCAATGAAATTATAGCTTACGTGTCTCTCCATTATTCAATTATAATACTAATACAATATTCATATTTCAAATACTTATAATTGAATGTAATGCTATGTAGTATTTATTAGAGTATCGCATCAGAAATTATGCTGCAAAAAAAAAACTATGCAAATAAGACTTTGTGACTGAAGTACAAATTAAAAAAATATCAAGATCACTTAATGATCTGATGTGACAATAAAGCATACACGACATAATTTTATTGATCAACACAAGTAAATTAAAAGAGACATCAAAACTTTACAAAACAAAGCATAACCAGAAAAATCAACATATTTGATAGCAAGCAAAAATTCAGAATCAATACACGTAAAGCAGAAAAGAGAGCAGCAATCTAAAGAATAGGCAATAGCAGCGGGTGAAATAATCTCGGTCATGAATTCGTCATAGCAGAGGGTTTCAAATTTCAATGAAGCTTTTGTACAAGTGTTAGGAGTAGGGAGCTTTGAAATAGCAACGCGATTACACGCATCTGAAACGACCTAGAAGAAAAATGTTACACACAAATTATTCCATGACTGCTACTAATATGAACGGTTTCACCAAATACCAAAATCAGCAGCAATTGGGCCAATTCAATGGAAACAAAAATGTGCAGGAAACGGTCAACAAGTTTGAAATGACAGCCTCTACGTCACAAAAATAAAAGTCACCAAATGGAGGCTTAATGGTGACCCTTCTTCTCTGCCGTCAACTTGTTCTAGATTGGCCTCTGCCAAGATTTTTTCGGATTTAAGGCAAGTTCATTGTGGGATCTGTCTATATCTGGTGGCATTTTTTCTCTATAACCGATCATGGTTTAGTGTTTTACTGTATAATCCATTAAGTTCTAATTGCCAATAATTGCTTCAGTAATTTTGTTTTCACTTCATCATTCAATTACCAACTTGTAAGCGATTAATATGTAATAAAAAAAATAACTTAATTGGTTGAATAAAATACATAAATATTATAAATTTTTTGATATCATCTTTCATTTTTTACATATAAAAAATAATAATTGACTAGCTAGTGTTTGCATGTAATGTGAGTGTTCAAACTCACTAGTTGTATGTTTAAAAATGCCATTGAACAGTAAGAAATCACCTTAAATTGATAAAAAAAAAAAAATGTGAAAGGTATAATGAATTCTTTCAATATGAGTGGTATCATTTTTTTCTCAAAATGGATCCATCTGACGTAAGATGATTAATTGAATTTTAAATAAAAAGTTATATACCTCTGCAACGTGTGTTCAATCACGTTATAAATCTTGTGACGAATTTCATAGTGAAAATAAAATTAAGGACAAAATGGGAATTATTCCTGCATGCTACCGAAGGTCTTAACCCTAATTTAAATACTCCCTTAAAAAATGTATTTTTATAACTAGGGAAGAAAATGTTTGAAAATCTGATTTTACTTATATTCTAAAAAAATTAAATTGGTACGAATCAAAGTTAACTGATTGAGTTTTTAATGAAATTGAAAATTGAAAGATTATTGATGTGGCCTAACAAATTATTAACAGTTTTTTTCTATAGCAAAGATTAAACGGATAATGTTTTTTTTTTTATCTAAGAACATATTTTTTGACAAAGTTCTTTGGGCTTCAATTTCTTTCTTTACGTCCACAGTTTCGTTCACTACAAAATTCTGAATTGGGCTTTCTTGAAGATGATTATAAGCTACCAGCCCAAATAATAATGGATTAAAATTTAGCAACTTCAATGGTTTGGGTAAGTATCATTTTTTTCTTGCTGGCTATTTCCACTTGTTGATAATTTGTTATCAAAATCAGGTTCTACCAACAACAGAGGTAATACGAGTTCAGAATTATATATTTGTTTGGGAACAATCGAATAGAAATATGATTTTTTTGTATTCTAGGCCACACTGAATGGTGTTGCTGAAAATGAAAAAGGATAATATTGAAACAGCTACTGCTATAAAATTTCAACAACAAAAATTAACCGAGTTAAATAAAGAACTTAAAAAAAATTGAAAATAAGAATTTACTTGCGAGTGTGTTTGTGATAAATATATTGTATCCTTCTATTAATGGTATCAATAAAAAATATCAAAAATGTTATTTTATCTATTTAGTTATAAGATATTAGGAGTATAAGCATAGTAGATTCATTGAGTTCGACTCTCAATGAAAGCACCATTGTTATGAGCTACAAGCCCAAAAAAGTTATGGAATAAAATTTAGCAACTTTTCGGTGGATTGGGTATGTATCATTTTGTTTTTACTTGGACACTATTGCGATGTGATTCTTTGCTTTATCTGTTGATGTAGAAATAAAATATAAAATAAAAACGACATTTACAATTGGCAAGACCGAAAACCGAAAGGCCAAGCAAGACGAAAACAAATCAGGGGACAAGAACCAACTGTTTTTTTTAATATGTTGTTATTGATATGAAATATTTATTAATTTTATTGATAATTAATTTTAATTAAAAAATTTGACTGATTATTATCAATAAAAAAATTTATTTTAATTATATTTTTTTCATTCATAAGATAAGAAAAAATTAACTGTTATTTGAGTTCAGTTTTTTCTTATTCTTTTTAAATAATAAATATGAATGATGTATTGAGAACACACGTGATCATGAAATATTTTTTGTCTTAATCATTTAGTTTATCTGGAAAAAGAGACTTTGATTAATTTAAAATTTAATTTAAAAATAAGTAAAAATTGATCAAAAATTATTTTTACCAAAAATTAAACTTAAATAATATCGGAATAATTTAACTTTAATTTTAATACATCAATCACTTATTTATAAAAATGTACGAGTCTTTCAAATTATTTTTTTATAGAAACCTAATGTTTTGGACCTTCACCTACGCTTATTAAAAAAACATTTATTTTTCAAACTGCTGGAAGCAGACAAATACCTCGTAATTCGTAAAATTGGGGGATTGAGGCGGTTGAAGTCGTTGAATAATAAAATCCAAATCATAGTGTAAAAAGATTTTTGAAAGGCCGTTCCATTGTGCACTGGTCATGAACATGATCTTGCAGATGATATATTTAGTCAAGAAATGCTAAGGCATAATTTAGCAAAACCACAAGACAACACGGATTGTGATTTTGTGAAAATCTCGTTTCATTGGGTTGCAAAATTATTTTTCTTTATCTATTCGTTCCAAGAATTTAGCCCTATGTTGGGATAATCATCACTATCTGATCCAATGAATCTTATGAATATAGGCAGAGACACGGAATTATGATCGTAATTGATGCTTTCTAAGCCGTGCCTTTTTACTACATTAGTCAAACAAGTTGCTCTTAAAAAAAGGTTGATATCAGTATGAGAGATTCTCGTGTTAAGAAAGTGCTACTTCCAAAATATTGTTATGAAATTATCTTTAATATTTCTTTTTAACTTTTTATACATCATTCTATTTTATAAATATAAACAAATTATACAAAAGATTATAATGCAATTAACATAAAATATATGTACACATGATAAATGTTTAAGAATATTATAACATGTCCTCCTATATAAAAATTATACCAACTCAACATAATATGGTAGATAGTAAGGTACATATTCATATCCTATCAATATACTAAACAATTCATAAAAAAAAAAGATAATTTATCTTATCGTTGTTGGTTGATGCTCTTGGCATAACTGCTACTAAGCTCTCTTAGCTTCGTTGTTATTAATTTTCTGAATGATAAAAAAATAATTATATTATCTTATTTTGTCTTAATATTTTATTTTAAGAATGCATGTGTAAGGGTTGAGAGGGACTAGTTGGGAACAACCTGGGGCTCTTAAACCGGGGGGTCTACCTAAGGTTCGAATGTGTGCTTGGTAAAGTGAAGCCCAATACACCCTAAAACTTGATGGCTGTTCCTTAAAGAGCACACAATCCTTCCTTCGGACACATTGCACTCTTACTCTTACCTTTATGTTCTCAGTAGCCTTCTTCAAACACCAATATTGAAGGTTCAGTCGGGTACAGGACCTTTTTGTGATTACATTATTTTTATAAACATTTGAAAATTTCAATAAATCAGGTTTAGCTTAAAAAAATTAATTATACTATCTTGTGAATTGTTAATTGTAAATATAAACTGTAGATAACTAAAACAAGGCTTTGTATTAGCATTCTTCAGTATAAAATAAAAATTATATCATAATTTTGATCTTCTTATAAATTTTAATTCATAACTTTGATCATTTTTTTAAAATTTATAATTTTAATCTAATCTTTAATTTTTTATTTTAATTCAATTAATTATAAACTTAACATATTCATTTAAGATATCATAAAAAATAATTTAATTAATTAAAATATAAAATAATATATACAAATTAATATTCAACCAAAATAACAAATTTTTAAAAACAATCACAATCAAAATAAAAAAAAGAAACAAAAAAAATCACATATTATAAATTATAAGAAAATTATAATTATAATTTAGCATAAAATAAACTACATCATCATATATATAAAACACACATCATTAACAGTATCAATATTATTGGTTTGATTGCGGAGACACCAATCAAAAACCATACTAATTCAATAGGTTTTACTTAAAAACAATCCAATAGAATCCAAAATGAGTTGGTTTATCACGTGTAACATAAAATTAAATGACCTAAATGATAATCTTATTTTTTATTAAACTATAATTATTCAAGTAAATTATTTTTTAACAAAAAAAAAAGTTCGATAAGTAGTAACCTAGTTATACTACAGTCAATTCCTATATTATAAATTTAAGATTAAATTTCTCTCAATTTAAAAATAAATGTTTAAATTGATCTTTTATTATTTAAAAATATACCCCCTTCTATATAAAAAAAAAATGGAAACGAGCCACAATTAAAAGTTTGATTATAATTAATTTACTAACAGTGATAAATAATTATGGATGCGTTTCCTAAGTAATTTTTTTTTGTTTGTATAACATTCGATATCACAAACAACTAATTTTAATTTCACAAAAAAAAAAAATTAAATTTTTATGAAACATAGATTAATCAGATTTTCTTAGAGATTATTATCATCAGATTTGATAAAATATGCCGTGTTTATAATAAAATAAGAACCCCAGACATTATATTACGTTATGCTAATTCACCCATAAATAGCAGTTATTATTTTGTTACCCCAAGCATCCCTTTAAGTTATTGAAGTGCTTCTTGCAGAACCATCAAAATTTAGGGAGAAGCAAGAAGAATAGAGTAGTGGTGTCATCATTGACCACCTACACATACACCATACATTAGTTTAGGCACTATATTAAGCCTAAAAAACAGTAAATTAGTCATAATGGACCCATAGAAAATAAGGTGAAATATTTGTGGCCCACCTCATTCTTCATGCCATTGGAATGGAAATTCCATACGAACTTTGGAATAGTGGGGTCATTTCATCCCCCTTTTATGAAAAGACCAGTGTTTATCTTAGAGCGGCATTAATAGGGCGAATATTCAATTTTAGTAGGCTTTAGTAGCCTCAACACATATCACACTACAAATTAAATCCATACCTTTCTCTATTTCGACTATAATATAAGATCATTACTATGATTTTAAAATCTTGACTACAACCCTTCAATGATGGTAAACCATACTTTCTTCTTTTACATTTTGTCGTTAATATTATATTATATTGTTCAAGATTGATCATGTCTCCAAGTAAAGACATAGTTTTCCAACTAGTTTGTCTTTAAGCAATACTATGCTTTTACACTCCCTGAAGATGCTGTTTTGTTTTGAGTAAAATATTGACTTGAACTTAAAATTAGTACCATTAGTTAATTTAGTTTCTAATGTTTTTAAAAAATATTTTCTTACTACAACATTTACTAATTAATAATTATTTTTATCCATAAAATCGATACTAGTAGATAATTTAATCCTTAAAATTAGGAATAAAACAAATTCAATTCGTAAGTTTTAATATTTTATGAATCAATTTGGCCTTTCATGCACATGTTAGAGACTAAATTGACAAATGTACGCCACTATGAAGTTGACTTTTACTGAATTCATGGATCAAGTTTATTTGTTTATTTATGTAAATTAAATTGACTAACAATGTTGGCTAATTTCAAGATGAAATTATTGTTTTTCTGTAATGTCAGTAATTACATTGATAAATTGTATAAATTTTTACAGAGAAATTTTTTATAAATTTTGAGTACCTAATTAATGTTTTACTCATATGCTTTTCTTCGATTATTTCTGGTATATTTATATGCCAAACCAAAATATATATATATATATATATATATATATGATTTTTCAAGTAAACATACTGATTTTTATGGGAGTTGGACTATAAGCACGTTTGAAAATCAAATGAAAAATGATATTTGAGGCAAAAATACATTTACAAAATTATCAAAAATTCTTATTTTTACTTTTATTTGTTGGATTTGCATTGGAATATGTTTCACAAAAAAATTAACTGCAAACCAATGCAAACATATATTGTGTCAGTAGTTAATCATACTTGTAAAAATAACAAGGCTACTTTGTTAAATCGTGTTCAGGGTAAAATTTATTCTGGGATTTGTTATTCATTTAATTTTTGTAATTTTACTTTAATTCTTAATATAGTGTTTTTAATTCGACTAAAAAATAAATGTGAGTAATCAATATTAATTTGGTCATAAAAAATATAATGTAATATTTAAGTGATTTAAATTTTCGATTAAGGGCATGGATAAAAGAAGCCATTAGTTAAAAAAAATAATGCCAACAGGATTGTAACACCACGTATGCATCCGGTGTATTAATATATTATTTAATCAGAGAAGCGCATAATTACTTTAATTAAAAACCCGCGGAAGCATTTTCGAAACCATATTTCTTGATACTTTATGTATAGTATGTAAAATCACATCACAACACAAGCCCCTGTTGATCCAGAATAACATAAACATAGGCAGATAACCACAAGTATCACAATCAACTGAAATAGGAGGAATTCCAATTACATAACTTAAACAGGTTATGTACATAAACATCATCTGGCACTCACAGTGTCTATATAAAAGAATAAGCATCCGAGTGCTTTGATCTCAAAGATTCTTCCTCACACGAGGGCACACAAGATATAGATATACAATACAAATCATGGCATGTGCACACACACACACGCACACATCTTCCCTCTACAGGGGTACAAAATAATATCAGCAAGCTGAGCCACCAAGCTCTCCTCATGCTGCCTCATAGCCAAGCAGATACTGTCTCTACTGGGGCCTCCCGCCCTGAGACCGATCATCTCTGCCAGAAGAGTCACCTGAAACAACATAAACCCCACAGGGGTGAGATATACATCTCAGTAAGCTCAGGGTCCTTGGAGGCATCTCCTCCACCCTGGCTCACTTTCCATGACACACGTCATCAAGGCATCACAAACATCAGCCTCCCGGCCCTCATAACAATACATAGACAAGTCATCTAGCTCTAATGTATACTGCGGAACAACGCCACCACGATGCATCATCATCAGCATCAAACCTCAGTGTGAGACCGGAACTCATACCCGTGCCATCCCATCGGGAGCTACCCCTTACGCATGGACACACGTATATGGCACCTCCGAGAATAGGCTTCAACCACGACGGGACCACCTATCTCTTGGTTTTAAAGGATCATCATCACCCTGGGATCATCATCACCCAAGAGCAAACCAAACTAGGAAGTGCGATCTTCTCATAGGAAGGTCCATATTTATCTAACTGGCCAGAAGATCTAATCACAGGTATCCATACATACAAGGCATAGAATCATGCATACATATCATTATGAGCAAGTAACAACCATTTAATGCATGCATCATGAATGCAACCATCACTCCCTCGGAGTATGGTGGAACACAGACAGTGGGAAACACTCCCAAGAAACCAAGAACTTACCTGGGAAAGTCGTGCTCTGCGGTTCGGTCCCTGAATGGTGGTCTACGCCACTGACACCCTCGGTGTCACGCCCTATAAAAGGCACACAAGCTCAAATCAAAACCAAAGCAACCTCACAAGGCATGAGCATATCACGCGGTTCTCAACCGTTACCATGAAAGGAACCTCATTCCTTTCCAAAACCTCTAAGTCCTCTAACTTAAGTTTTATCAAGACCAACCAAGACATTAACAACACATAGACCCTCAGTGGTCTATCTCGGCTTAACAAGGCACTAGAGTCTCCACAAGACTCGGTGCAAGCCAAAACAAAGAGCTTCAAACTCTATACAGGACAAGCTCAAGAATTCACATATGGCTTGAACGGTTCTTCTCACACAAGACACCGTTTCTAAAGCCTCCCAAACACATCAAAGCAAAATCATGGCTCTTGCATGTCTTAGCATTATCAAGTGACTCAATATACTAGCCACACATGCATATCACAGAGCCAAAAATCAAAGTTCATGAAACTAACATTTGAGAGCTAATCCTTCATCACAACAACATTCTAGACATACTTTTCTAAAGGACCCAAGGCTAATTCTAGCTCTAGCAATAGTGGGTCACTATTCATCCCAAACCCCAACTCACAAATTAAACGGTGAAACTCGAGTCTCTTATCTCAAAGATGACAAGGAAGACCCGTGGACCACTTCCCCTAGCTTGGGTATCCGTGAATCTCCTCCGTTCCTCATCGAACTCGAGTTTTTCGAAGCTCCCTAGAGAAAGGGGTTTCTCCATTGAGTGGGTTTTAGGGGAAAAGGATGAACGATTCAAGCTCACAATGTGGTTTCCAACAAGTTTTATGTTTGGTAGAAGGTGTTTTGGTGAGGTTTGATGAAGATATGCAGCTTTCCAAGCTCTTTAATGGTGGAAACGGAGTAGGGAGGAAGAAGATGACTGTTTTTAGCCCCAAAAACGCGTAAAACGACCTTATATAGTGGTCCAGGTCGCGATTTGGCGCTAACCGCGCCACTATGGTGCCATCCGCGCCAAGTTCCAGTGAAAAACAGGCTTTCTGGAGCACTTCTTTCACTAACCGCGTCGGGACCATTTCCGTCGTTAAATCCGTCGCTAATTCTGTCGCTAATTCCGTCACTAAAGTTTTTGCGCCAGAATTTTGAAAATTTAACTTTTCTTTTTCTTTTTCTTTTATATATTTAGCCATGGTTATTATAAGGATGATAATATTTAAGTGATTTACTATTTTGATTAAGAGCATGGATAAAAAATGATACACTATTATTTGAAAATACATTGAAGTATCTTTTTTAAACTTTGATTCTAATTCAACTATTTAGAAACTTATTTCTCATTACTAGACTTATTGAATTAAAATTAAAAGTATTAATATAAAAATCCCTAGTTTTACTTTTATTCTATTATCTGTTGGATTTGGATTAAAATATGCGTCACAACAATTTTAACTGCAAACTAAAAATATATTATGTTAGTAGCTAATCATGCTTGCAAAAAAAAACCTACTTTATTAAATCTTATATGATATTTGTTCAGAGTGAAATTTATTCTAAGATTTTTTATTCATTTAATTTTTGTAATTTTACTTGAATTATTAGTATAGTGTTTTTAATTCGGCTAAAAAATAAATGTGAGTAATCAATATTAATTTGGTCATCATAAATCTAATGTAACTATTAAAAGAAATTGTATTTGTCGGGAGTCGAACCCGGATCTATTGCTTAGAAGGCAATTATCCTAACATACAAACGCTATTGATGTATAGATTTTGAGTAAATTATATTCAAATGTGGTGTTTTGCTCAAATTTCATTCAATATCTTTCTCTTTTTTATGTTACTTTTACCCTTTCTATTAACATATCTAACTAACGTCAATTGAAATATGTGAGCAAACAAAATTATCATTACATTTTAATTGTAAAATTCAAATTATCCTCTCCTAATTAGTTTCTGAATTTATGATTCACGTTCCTCTTCATCATTTGAGAGTACTGTTCATCTTCTTCTTATTGGCGAGTTATTCTTCAGCGTCCATGGGGTGGGAGTTTCTCTTCCTCTCACGACGTTCACGTTCCATTCCTCTTCACCGTTCACAAGTTTTTCACCGTTCCTCTTCCAGTTTGCAAGTTCTCCATTGTTCTTCTTCCAGTTCACGACATTCACAAATGTCTCCGTTTGTCTTCTTCTTCGATGTTCACCAGCGTTCTATTTCTCTTCCTGTTTCACGATCTTTGTTCACGCTAGGGTTCTGCTTGTAAGTGACCACTAATACTTTTTAAGATTATTTATTTAATTTTGATTATTTATTGTTGTCTATTTCTGATTGGGGGTCATTTTGGGACCACTTATGATTTTTAAAATTATTTGTTTATTATTGTTGATTAAAATGGTGTTGATGTTTGGGACCACAAGAAACACAATGGATGAACTGGTTGTTTATTATTATTGATTAAAATAGTGTTGATGTTTGAAACCACAGGAACACAATGGATGAATTGGAATACATGGGTTCTGAACCAGGCAACGTGGATATTTTGGTTCACTTTACGGAGCAATGGGGAGAACCAAGTGAGATTTGCAATGTTGATCCTGATAAGTTTTGAATCTTCGACGCGTATGACTGTGTGAACAACATTGCTAGTAACTAATACTTGTCACCATGTCATCGTTTTATTTTGTGGTTTCGTTCTACTGTTAGTGATAAAATTCTTCCCCTTAAGACTGATCATGATGTGCTGAAAATGTTTGTTAAGAATCAAAATTCAGTTTATATTCATACATATATTAGTAGAATAAATGATGAGTTTTGAAGTCTAACTGTGATAAAAATTTAAATAAACCTGTGAGTGAAAATGTGAATGAATGTATGAATGAAAAATTGAAAAAGAAGAAGAAGGAAGGGTGTTAACACTACGTACCAATAAGGTGGATTCACGTCCAACAAAAAGTTAGGTTCACATCTACTTACAGAAAAAAATACAAAAGTATTAAAATATTTTCAAGTTGAAAGGAAGAAGATGAAGTTATTTTAGACATAAAATTTTATTAAAAGTCATGTGACCAACATGTGCCTAATTTCTGTTAAATTATTAAACGGTGTTTAGGACGAAAGGGTCTAGGTGTAACGTGAGCTAAACAATTAAGAATTTTTTTAGGGTATAATATGAGCTAAACAATTAAGGGATTATTTTAGGATGCATAAAGTAAAAAATGTCGAGTGAAATTTGAGCAAAGCACGCTAGTGTAATTTACTCTTAGATTTTAAACATTTAATTTGAAATTCATATTTGTTATCTTCACAAACTCGATTTTAATATTAAGCTAATACTTCTACAGTCCTACACTTATCAAATAATTATCTTTTTTGGTATATGTATTTCTTACCTCTAAATTATTCTTTAATATATACAATTATTATTTTTTCTTCATAAAACTTTAAGATGTAATTATTACCATTTTCTTTAAAAAAATTGTTATCATTATTTTCTTTAATTATTTTTTCTTTTCTTTTCTAAAAATAAAAATAAAGACACTAAGTGTCTCTTACTCTCTTTTTAAACTATTGTCTTGGCGACAATGTACCATTACAATCCCTTGAAAAAGGGGATGTTGTAATTTGTAATAATTGAGGCTAAAACTAATTTTATAAAAATGCATAACAACGAGAGTGGAGAGGAGATGGAGAGAGAAGAAAAACAAATTTCTTCTAAAGGGTTCTTTCACTTAATTATTTTAAAAATTACGTATTTTCCTTTTTCCTTATGAAAATTAAGTTATTTATTTTTAAGAACTTTTAAAAATGTATTTCCCTTATTTTTTTTCTTTTAAAAAATAAGTCAAATATTACCTTATCCCTAGCTTGTATGTTGGGCATCTATACATTGAAATGCAACTGAAAAACGTGTGCTATGTAGAATAATACTAAATGAGTAGTTTTCATTTTATATTACAATTTTTTATTAATCAAACACCTACCATATTAACTAATAGTTTACTTGCTTTAAAACAAAACTATCAGTTTATTTATCATTATCCGTTAAACTACGTGTAGTTGATCATATTTTCTATCAGAGTATTTAATTAAATACAAATAGTTTTTTTTATTAAATGAATTTAATAGTTAGCTGTTTCATTAAAATTTAATATCTAGTTAATGAGAAGAGATATAATATACGTGAAAAATCTACTAGGTTCAATCTTCTGATAGAAAATTTGAATAGTAAACATGAAATTGTAAGTTTTAACCTCAGTTACACGAGAAAAATAATATGAAATTAATGTTTACGTACGCGTTATAGGTCTATTTCAAAGAGGTTTAACGTGACAATTTTAATATAAATCTTATTTGAAGTTTGCACGAGATGGTACTTTGAGATTAGAGAATTTAAGTTGTTGACTCATACCTTCTAGACAAATGTCTTTATATTTTTAGGAATTGTTGGACTCTAACGATTGTTATACCGCTATAAAAATAAATGAAAAAGACTGTTATATCCACTCACGCTATTGCACGACTATATATGATATATATTCAGATGTTAGAATTAAATCCCACTCAATTATAAGCCTGCCTAAGCCTTATCAACAGAAATAAAATACCTATCATAGACTCATAATACTAAATAATTACTCTATTAATTTATATGTTTTTTTTTTTTGAAATAGAGAGCATAAGACTGCAAAAAAGATGGAATTAAATTAGTCAAAACTGACAAAACAATAAAAGACTAAAATTCTATTTGAATATAAGTCAGAAATATTTTTTAAAGTTTATCTATTAAAAATATAATATTTTTTTAATAAAAAATTATCAAAAACACCTTTAATCTTATATTCAAAAGACTCTAAAATAAAAAAATAAAACATCCAACACAATTCATACCGTACTTGACTACTAACTTAAATGTTAGACTTTCACATGTATCACCTATGTTCTAATATAGCATTCTCACGCTTTTCAGCTTGGAGTATTAAAATTGGGCTATATCATTCCGTTTTATTATATACTAAAAAAAACAACATTCAACTAGATCATAAAGTTACCCTCCATTTAATAAACGTGTTTAAATAAGTTTTTTTAAAAATATTTTTAAAAAATAGATAATTTTTTTCATAAATAAAAATAAATTTTTTATTAGTTAATTTTTAGAAACTTATTAAATATAAGATGAAATAACATCTACAAATTAGATGATAAAAAAATTATTTTAATTTATCAACAAATCATTTTATTTTTCTTTTACTTATTTTCTTTTTTTAAAAATATTTTTAGAAAAACTTACCCTGAAGAAGTACCAATTACTTTTAGTTTTAGTTTTTTCTATCATTTTGCGATTCCCCAATGGGCAAGGCGTTCGCATTTTCTTCGGAGCTTAATTTGTTATGCTTCAAAGTGAGGGTGGAGGTGAGCCATACGTTTGTTTTTTGGGGTCATAAATGAGTTGGCAACGGCATCTTCGAAAATTGGCTGGAGGTGGGCCATACACCAATGTCATCTTTTGAGAAAATAATTACTAATCATAAAAAACATTTTATAATACAATAAATCTAAATAAATGTAAACTTACTTTATTTATAAGGCAATAAATGTGCATGGAGTAATAGAACTATCCTTTAATAAACATATTGTGTACTCTACACACACGCATGTATATATAATTTTTATTATTATTTTAATTATTAAATTAAAAATCTTATCAAACAAATTAAGTTTTAATTTTTTATATAAATTTATTTTCTTTAATACTTGTACACAATAATTTTTACTAATTTAATCGTTAAACTAAATATTCTTATTCAACAAAATCAACATTGCAATTTTTTATAAATATTTTAAATCAAAAGGATGTTGTAAAAGAAGTAAAAAAACAAAATATAATAAATAATAGGATCAAGAAAGAAATAATAAAAAATATTATATAAATTATTATACGTGTATCACGTCAGATTTTAATATGCTCTTTCTAAATTTCAACTCATAATAACAAATCCATGATATAGGAATAAACTCGAGTTACAAATGCTTAATTCAATTTGTTTCAATTATAAAATAAACAAAAAGACATGTAAGAAAATACATAGCACGGAATTATCGATTCTACTTCTTTAAGATGCATGATATTTTTTTCATTCTTTCTACCAATAAATACTAGAATAATTAGTGTTTCACATAAAATGAGTAACTATGAAATTAAATTGACATTTTGAGTATTTTATTCTAATGTTATCGTTGGTTTCGAATCAATAGAAATAACAATTAACACTAATACAAAAAAGTCTTTTAACATATCTATTAGTCTTAATATTTTAGATTGATTCCATGAGTAGAAGTAAAAACAGTTAATAATTTTTAGATTGATTTTGGAACAAACATAATGTATTGTTGTGAAAACCAATGTGAAAACTTCAAATTTCACATCAATTTGTGGTTAGAACTTGTATATAACAATCGTTTTCTACATCACACCTCTTTCAATATATTTCAATTATAAAACAATTTCATCCTATTTATATATGGTACATCTCAAATGTAAAAATACAAATACAAAATTTTTGTTACAAAATGATCAATAATATTTTTTTTCCTTCTAGTTACATGTGTCAAGTGCGATAAATTTAACTTTTTTGTTTGTTTTTATTTGACATAATAGCTGCACTAATTCTTTTCTCCAAGTTGACTCAATTTTTTCATATCTTTTGTTACTCCGAGGACAATGTTAAGCATTGAATACAACTTTCTCTTTCAACAAAGATTTAAATTAAAGTTCAGTATATTTTTTAGGACTAGCCTCTTCCACCAAACCTAACCTCATTAGTTTTAATGTATTGTTTGAATAATCAATATATATTCACAAGAACACAAAATAAAAAGTTAAAATAATCAAATTTCTTTTATAAGATAATTAATTTACATACTTTAATCTTATAAAAATCCTCTTATCTAATTTCTCCAGAAATTAAGATATATAAATTAATTTTAACTTATAAATTGTTTCCTTCTTTTATTAATGTTTATTAAAGACCTTTTATATCTCAATGATAAAAATTATTTATTAAAAAATTGCATAGCTAAATAACTGGTAATTGTGTTTGGTATTTATGCTTTTACTTTGTAGCATGGGATCATTTAAGTAGTTTTTTTTAATAGATTACAACTTTTTTTTTTTTACTGAAAATAATTATGCTGGAATTGGATAAAATTACTTAAACAGTACGAGATAACGATTTAATTTTTATGCTGGGATAAATGAGTAAGTTCCGAAGGAATTTAAGAGCATTTTTATTGGATATATCTTGTTTCTAAGCAAATGTTCCATTATTAAAAGCTAATAAAGTTCCAAAGAGAGAGTCGAAGAGTTAGAGAATTTTTTCTATAAACAACTCAATTTCGCTATCAGGATTTTTGAAAGAGATTTTGTAAAAAAAAAAAAAAAAAAAAACAGATTCTAAGGGTATTTTTATTTTAACACACAGCGTAAAACTAGTTTTGATCAACTATCACTTTAAATTTAGTCAAATGTAATTTCAATTTTTTTTAATTTGTGCACTCAAAATAATGATATAAATATTAAGAAATATATAATTAATATTTTTTTCTTTCTCTTTTATAATAAATATATAAAATATTTGAGAATTAGGTAGAAATAAATATATATTTTAAGAATAATAGTTAATATTATCTTCAACTTTTAAATACACAAGGAAATATATTTTAAAAAATACAAATAATCATGTATCATAGTATAAATTATTTATTATTAAGGTAAAATATATATTTATAAATTAAGAATTTATATTATAATGCTATACGACATAACTTTAGAGATTCTTTTTAACTTTTTTTTATATCCTTTTTAATATATTATTTACATCTTTATTTATGACTTAAAATATAGTATTTTTGAAAAATGTAACAATAGCTAAAAATAATCATGCATAATAATATAAATTATTTATTATAATGTAAAATATATATTTATTTGTTAAGAATTTTAATTATAATGCTATTCGACATAATTAATGGAATTTTATCTCATTAAAAAATATTTTTAACTATAATATAATTTATATATTTAAAAATACATTTTTTAATAAAATTTAGTTATACAAAATTGAAAAAATTACATGTTGTATTGACTAGAGTATTAATGTAATTATTTTATTTACACTCTTAATTATATCTATATTATGTGTGAGGGTATGATAATATTTTTTTTCTTGTTTGTCGAGTTCAATCCATCCTTCTCCATTGCTTTGAACCGTTCTTTAGAGTGTGTCAAAGAGAGTAAATACCTGTAAAAACACCGAATAATAACGAGAATGAAAAATAGTTTTACATTAAAAATCTCATCTTTAAATACACATGTTAATGGGTCTAAGAGTCCTTGAGCCTTATCTTATTACTACTGTGGTGTCAAGGAATGGTTATCTAATGATATTATCTTAATGTTAAAGACTGTATCTTTAATGTCGTCATTGTCTATTACAATGATGACCTAAAATCCTTGATTAATAAAATATTATTTTATCATATAGTTACTTAACGGTCTATTTACATGGAGTGAAAGTGAAAGGAAATAAAATTAGAAAAAAAAAACAACAATATCTTTTTATTTGTTCAATTAAAGAGAAAGTGGAAGAAAACTTGACTTAAAAGAAATAAAAATAATTTTTTTATTTTTTTCCAATTTAAAATTTGAAATTTTATTTTTTCCTTCATTTTCTTTCCTTTAGCTAATTAAAGATAAATATATTTTCATAAAAATGTGGTGACTTAGTCTTGAATTTATTTCCACTTATTTTGGCTTTTTCTCTTTCTTATTCATGATTCCAATCATTTTTGTAGCTAAGAATTTCACCAAAACGCTTTTTTCTTCTAATAGGACGTGAACTAAATCATAAAATCCATTAGATAATAAACTATTGATTATAAGTCATATATGCTAATGAATCAATTATTCAAAATGCTTAAATTCAATTCTTGTAAATATGAATAAAATAATTTGTAAAGAAAAAGTCCTATAAATATTCCAAAAAAAAAAAAAAGAAAATTGCATTGGTAAAAAATTCATACCAATCCACAAAACCCTTATTTATCTTACCAAATGGATATTGTTGCACAAGACAGAAGACCTAGGATGTAGAAGATGAGTCCTTTGAGAGATTTGGATGCAACCCAATTTTTGTTTTTTTTTTTTTCAATTTATAATCTCCTATCCCTTTTTTTTTTAATTTTGGAATCGAAATATGAAATGTAAATAATCAATTTATGTCAAACATAGGGTAAGGGTTCTAGGCCCGATAGGCTACAATGTGTCTTTATGATCTTATTAATTTTATTTAATGTTTTATGAAAAAATAGTAAAACCTTATTGTGTTTTATAATTTTTGATAGGGAAGCGGTTGAGGTGTGTGCAGTGTGCTCTGTCTCAGTTTGCAACAAGCACACCCAATCCTAGTCAGGCGTCAGGTGAAAACGTTACTGTGGCAGTTGTCAGTTGTCACTTTACAGCGTTGCAGCTTATGGGCGCCGTTTACCCCGCTTCATTCGTCCCTTACCCCACGCGCCTTCTATGATGCGCGTGGAAGCTACTTATCGCCTTGTAACGCCGTAATCGTGTTACTCTCATCTCATCTTCGTACATTTGTATGTATCGTATCATATCCGTTTTAACATAAAAACGGCATTACGTGGTTACGTTACTTTAGCTCGACCATGTTAGTCACCACCCCCACTTGCGGCTACATACCAAATTTGCTTAATTATAGTTTAAGGTTCCAGTACAGAATGTAAGCGTTTACTATTAACTACCTACTCCGACCCAAAAATGCTAACTATTCATGCCTATACAATCTTACCATTTTTATTTTTACTAGTCTAGTTTTTGCTATTAACTGTATTCATTCTATTTGGCCATCAATCAGATCAAAGGTTGTATAAAAACAATTTTTTTTAATGTGTATATATATATATATATATAATTATCTAGTTATAACTTATTATACTGTTCAGTATTCTATGTTTTTCTTTAAATGTCGATTAAAAAACATATTTCTTTTATTGACCAGTTTTAAAATTTTAGAATATTAATTATTATTTTGTATGTAACTTATCTCTAGTTTTATTCTTCCTCTTTTGACATAAAATTAAAGAGAGAGAAAGAAGAATAATTGATAAAACAATAGAATATTTGAAAAAATAATAGTATATTTATTAATGTTAAAAGTAATTTAAAAATAGAATTTTACATTATAAAAAATATACAAATTTAGAATAAATTTAATACTATTAATTAAATTCTTTAATTCTTAGAAGTTAATTAATCAGTCTTATAAAAAAATAAAAAAAAATACAATTTTAAATTTTAAAATGATAAATATATTTTGATCAAATATTAATTATTAATTTTTTGTTTGTTAGCGAAAAGATTTAAGTTTCTCTTCTCTTTTTTCTTAAAAGAATATATAAATAAAAATATATTTTTAAATAAACAATAGATAAATAGATAGAAGATGCGGAAAAAAAGATAAATCTTAATAAAGAATATTAATGATTATTTAATTCACAGTCGACAAAACGATGATAATTTAAAATTGAAATAAAGATAGGGAAAGTTACTTGATTTGCATGGTTTAGTGATTAGTGAGTGTCCATGGCATGGGGACACAAAGAACCAAACCCAAATGGGTCCAATGAGTAATCTAGCTGTCAAACTCAAACTCTCACCCTCCACACTCGATCATTTTCCTATTCCACCCCCAACTTCGCTTTTTCCAAGAGAGAGAGAGAGAAGAGAAATATCAACAAACCAAAATATTTTAATTAATTAAAAAAAAAAAACGAAAGCAAGTTAAGTTATTATAAGACCATCACCTCAAGCACGTTGCTCCCTCCCTTCTCTCTCCCCTTTTCTCTCTCCCTCACTCTCACCATGGAGGTGCAACCGCCAACCCCCTCCACTGCGCCGCCGTCTCTGCCGCCGCACCTCAGCTACCCCGACTCCGTGGAATCCTCGCCGCGCTCCCGCAACACAGACTCCTGGGATGAGCCCTTCGCGCCGGCGTCCACCAAGCTCCGGCTCATGTGCAGCTACGGCGGGCACATCGTCCCCCGCCCCCACGACAAGTCCCTCTGCTACGTGGGCGGCGACACGCGCATCATCGTGTCCGAACGCGCCACCTCACTCGCAGACCTCTCCACGCGCCTCTCGAAAACTTTCCTGAACGGAAGACCCTTCACGCTCAAGTACCAGCTCCCCAACGAGGACCTCGATTCCCTCATCTCCGTCACCACCGATGAGGACCTCGAGAACATGATCGACGAGTACGACCGAACCGCCGCCGCCACCTCCGCCGTCAAACCCTCCCGAATCCGCCTCTTCCTCTTCCCTACCAAACCCGAATCCACTCACTCTATCCCTCCCCAAATTCTTGACACGTCAGCAAAATCGGACGATTGGTTTTTGAATGCGTTAAACGGCGCCGGATTGCTTAACCGCGGGTTTTCTGACACTGCTTCTGTGAATTGCCTTCTTGGACTTGACGACGAGGTTGCCGGGAATAATCTCGAACCCGGTTCCAAGGACGGTGGGGATGGTGGTGGTGGTGGTGGGGTTGGAGGCGGTGGTGCTTCGCAGGGTGGATCTTTCGGGAACGGGAAGAATTTGAAGCAGGATGTTCACTCCATTCCCGATTCACCCATGCTCGAAACGACGTCGTCGTTTGGGTCCACTTCTTCGTCACCTTCGCTTGCGAACTTGCCGCCGATTAGGGTTCATGTCGTGGAGGATCAGAAGGTGTTGGGAATTGAGGAGCAGTTCGCGCAGATGGGGGTTGGTGTGGGGCAGAAGCAGCAGCAGCAGGATGAGGGTTTTGTTTTGCTATCTTCGCCGCCTCCGCCGCCTGTTCCCGCGACCCTCGCCGCCGTGGGTGTGCCGATTGGGCCCGCCACGGTGGTTTCTGGGGAGTATCATAACCGCGTTGTCTCCGATGATGAGAGATCAGATCATGGGGTTCCTGTTGGGTATAGAAAACCACCCACTCCTCCACCACAGGTTCAGTCACAGACACAAGCACAGTCACAGGCACAAACGCAAACACTTGCTCCTCAATTTCAACAGAAGTCAACTGGTGGTGGCGCCGTTGTTGATTTGCCTTCTCCTGATTCAGTTTCAAGGTATTCTCAATTTCAATTTCTCTTTCTGGTTTTGGCTTTGAATTGTTAGAATTGGATTGTTCATTTCAATTGTATCATGTTATTGTTTGGCAAAGTTATGAGTGTATAGGGTTAGTAAGGGGTTTCGTTCTTGGTGGTGGATTCAATTGGCACTGTTTGAATTAGGTTTTTGGTGTTTGTTTTGATCCTGCAGTGATAGTAGTCTTGCGAATGCAATCTCGCGTTCGAAACCTGCTGTTTATCAAGAACAAGTTCAGATTCAATCCGGGACTACAAGGGTTCCTAGTAACCCTGTGGATCCAAAGCTTAATGTGTCTGATCCGCACGGTCGGATCCAGATGCAGCAACATGTACAGGACCCTGGATATTTGTTGCAACAGCAATTTGAACAGCACCAGCAGTTGCAGTCACAACAACCGCAACAGCAATTTGAACAGCAACATCACCAGCACCAGCAGACACTACCGCAACAGCAGCAACAGTTTATTCATGGCACACACTATATTCACCATAATCCAGCTATTCCTGCATATTATCCTGTATATCCTTCCCAGCAACATCCCCAGCATCATCCCCAGCATCCCCAGGTTTACTATGTGACTGCGAGACAAGCGCAGGCTTACAACCTGCCTGTGCAGCAGGCTAATATGGGTGAGTCTGCAGGGAACATCACTTCTAGCCGGCCACAAACTCCGCCAAATCCTTCTACATTGGTTCAACAACCTGCTACGTACAACCCCATCAGAAATGCTCCCATGCCTAAAACTGAAATGAATGCTTACAGAGCTGCAACTGCAGGCACCCCTCAACTTGTTCAAGTTCCTACGAGCCAACATCAGCAGCAGTATGTTACATACTCACAGATTCACCATCCTTCTCAGTCCATGGCTCCCAATTCTGCTGCCCCTGCCAATTATGCTTTTGATTATGCGGATCCTGCTCATGCTCAAATATACTACTCTCAACCTATGGCACCCACAATGCCTTCACAGTACCAGACTATGATGATGCAGGAAGGTTCAGCTCAGCATCCCTCAGACAGCGTGAAGCAGCAGCAGATAAGAACCTCACAACCATTATAAACCAGTCCTTACAAAAAAGAAACAATTTTGAAAAAAATGGGTTTGGTTTCCCTTTAAGTTTTTATATGCAGTTCCTGTCCGTCATGTTTGATAAAACTGTTTGTGGTATGTATTTGGATAGAAGAAAAAAATAAGAAACTGTGATCATCTTGTACTTTTTCTTGTATGTCATAATTTATAATTTATATAGGAAATGAAATTGGTTCAAGGTTATACTGTAAAAGGTCAAGTCTGAAACATTGTATTGTGAAAGTTCAAATATCAATTCCTGAAATGATTGTCATATAAAAAAATTAGCGGGTATTCTTTGTAGCTCTGGTCTTGTGATCCGTGTTTCATGATAAAACTATTCATTTCTGTTGATAAGTGCAATGGATATGGCCATTTGAAGTTTTGGACTACTTGCAGTTTGTCCTCGGTCCCTTATATGACCAAAGCCATGCATGAAGGACCACTAGTTTGCACTTGTGCGTGTAGTCATAAATCATACATCGGTCTGGCTGCATTTTCAATCCCCTTGTTCGTTTTATATACAGGAAAATCACGTTTCTGCTGATTGACCTCAGGTTTTGCTGCGCATGACCCAACAATAATGTCCTTGCGAGTTTTAGTTTGAATTTGATTCTTCTTGATGAAACCTAAGCCTTGAATTATCATCTACATGCCAGCTTTTAAATGTATAACAAATAAGGATCGTTTCAAGTTGCATAGTACGACTATATACAGAGATTAGGTAGTCCTATTAAAATTGACCACGCTTGACAAACACTCTGTACTTATCCTCTGCTTTGGCCTAATGGCTTACTTTTCATGTTATGCAAGAATACTGTCTCAAGCAAATCTATTTCATTGTTAAGATAACTTGAGGATCTGAATTCAAATGCTGTACAGTATGCTTACGAGAGTTACTATGTGAAAGGCTGGGCATTTACGGGAACTCCACCAATTTCTTGAGCAAGACACAAATGTATGTTGACAACAATGTTAAGCAAAAGTGTTCGGTTGATGTGAAATTTTAACGTATAGTGAATTTCAAGATTAATATAAACCCTCACAACAGAGTGCACGTTACATATGTTGATTTCGCTGAATTTCATGTGACTTTAGTGGCAAGGTACACATAAGATTCGATGTTTTATTGTATTAAAGTATGCGCTAAGTACTAGTTAGTGGTCAATATAAGAATAGATTAACTGTACGAGGTTTAAAAGTTAGGATTAGGCGTAAGATTGAGCTGGTTACATGCTTAGGAGTACAATTTTGCTAGTCTCGAACCAAATAGAAATAATATACGATTCAGAACAAACAAAACTATGCTTATGTCTCAATATTATTCAACTATACGTTGCACGATTAAGCCACTGCCTGCACTCAAATGTTGTCATCGTCTTCTTTAAATTAAAGCCTGGGGACTAGTGGTTGATGCTGACTCTGCTTCAAACAACTATATTGCATACTTGTGATGTGTTATTAACATTATCATCCACATTAATGAAGGAGCTAGCAATTGTCAAATGACTTATGGTCCCTACCTGTTCAATGTCAACGTAGGTCATGGTCCCTCACTATCCCATAAACTGGTTTTTGCTTAGAAGAATGCTACCGATTCAATGCACATAATTGGTGCATTATTGCCGACCGAGGTCTGATGGAGCCATAGTCCAAAGTGGGAAGTTGGGCTCGTCATAGAAAACCATATAACTATGTGAGAAAATCATGGAAGAACAGTGTGTATGTGCACCCCACCGAAATTAATGCAATATTTCAATGCGTATTACCCTACCCTTTACTTCCAAGAACTGAATTCCATAATGATGGAAAGGGAATCAATGAGCCATTTGCTAAAAATTTAATTCTCTATCTCCGAAGATTTTAATGGATTGGTGGTGGAGTGTCAAAGGCACCAAGTAAAAAGCTGTCTATCAAGGCCCCCACTTAAGATGATCATAAAATCCCTAACAACGGTATTTATTTCTCTTAAACTCTAATCACCAAAAACGTTGAGCTTATCAGGGCTCCACAATTTTTAAACAAAAGAGAAGCTATGCCTATAATAAATAAGAGTCATCCGAGTGAACAATATTTCTGTCATAATGAACATACCACGTTTACATATTCTTACTGGAATATTCGAAAGCTTTTGCGTTTGTTTAGTAGTGGAAAAGGATGAACATAACATTTATTAATTCATAACAACCGTGCAATACTAGAAGAGAGAATAAAGGTTGCAACTCTACAAATCTTTTCCTCTTTTTAGTATATCTGTATGTGTATCTTTTTCTTCCATTCATAAAGAACGAGATATGATACAATCATCCTATATTTCCCCAAACTTTATTACAATCAATCGAATAACATATCCTTTAGGCTTGAATCCACTACCGATTCAATGAACTTTTAGTCGATGTAGGTTGGCAAGCATATGCTCGGTTTTGCCTATTTATACATAAAAAACATCTTCGGCCCAATATTCACTTAAATCACTTTCACGCTTTTAATTACAAACTTTTCACCCTCTCACCATGATGGCAACGTTAATGTCACGATACAATGACAAGTGATCAACTGATGACCGTTATTAGAGAAATTTTTGGAGGGAATGATTACAATCACAATTCACATGGTGGTGATGTTATTTGTCTAGTGACTACGGACTAAAAAAAATATTGGATAATGAAAATATTTCACTTTACATAAAAAAAAATGATAAAAGTTATTTCAATAATAATGTGACACCGAATACTTGTTACAAAATTCGACCTTACAACTTTAATTTTTTAATATTAAACTACCCTCTTTTTAAAAACACCACAAGAAACTCTGCTTATTTAGCCAAAAAAAAGAAGACATTCCTAACAATAATAATTCGTATTTCTGGAGAAGAACAATGCAAGCAGGGACAAATTTTCTTAGCCATAGCTATGAGGATCAAAAAATCATTCTAAAGATATATCAAAAAAGAAGGGGTACAGTACAATAATCAAATTACTCAACAGTTACATCAAACACTCTTACACAATTATCAGCTCCACATGAAGCAAGTTGCATACTCATGTGATCATCCTCATTTTTCTTCCATGCTAGACGGTTTACGGTAGACGCATGGCATATAAAAGGATCTATACGTACTGCAAGGGAAGTAGCCAAACCTGGTGCTGCTATGCTCCCATCATCTGTTCTGTTATAAGACAGATTCCACAATTCTATTTGGCCATTTTCCATTCCAACAGCTAGAAGTCCATTATTCCTCTGATGATGGAGACCAACCCAAGATAAAGCTGTCACACTACTCGTAAATTGCGGTAAAGACATAAGCTGCCTGACGGAATCCCTCTCTACGGCCCAGATTTTCACTGTCTTGTCCCTTGAACCTGTTGCAAATTCGTGACCATGCGGATTCCAAGAACATGACCAGATAATCCGCTTGTGCCCCTCCTGTCTCACAAGGAGACTATAACTAATTTCACGAGTGCCTGTAAACCACAACTGCGTGATTAGGATATATGTTTAGTTGCAGTATAGCCAATAAGAAACTCTTGCAACTATTACAGTGCTAAAAGAGTCCAGTAAATAATTGTGAAATATTTAACTTAAAAATTACTTTTGCTCATTCAGCAATTATATTGCTAAATGGGATGCCAACCAGTTAGATAAAAGTTAGCTCAGTTTCATTAGTTTTCCGCAGGCTTGAGACTTGGACATTCCATCTCAAATAATGTCAGGTGTCAACCAAGGAAAATTGCCTAATAATAATAATAATGGAAAGGTGCAAATTCATATGCCTAAACAATGATGACATATATACCTGTTCTTGTGATAGAAAAGACAGAGAACTGGCGATCCCTTGAGACAGTCAAAAGAAAGTTGTCATCATGTGAGAACTCCATCTGTGTCACTGTTAAGCTGTGGGATTGCAGGTGGCCAACTGCTTTCCATGAA
Source organism: Glycine tomentella (assembly GCA_007407185.1). Taxonomy (NCBI): domain Eukaryota; kingdom Viridiplantae; phylum Streptophyta; class Magnoliopsida; order Fabales; family Fabaceae; genus Glycine; species Glycine tomentella. The sequence continues at coordinate 466,978 of PYAF01002236.1, forward strand.
CCCACCTGCCAAAGCCATACCTCAGCAACTGCTGCAGATTGGGCCTGCAATGCATACAATATATGTGCAATAGCAATATCAGTGATAAAGCAGAAAGTGAACAAGGTAGAGACTAACAAACAACAATCTAAACCAGCTTGGTTGAATGAAGATTAACACAATCAGCAGTGTCAAATTATGAGATATGCAAGCAACAAGGATTTCCATAAAGTAGGCACTAAATCTTCGGTCTAATAACAATAATACAGGTGCACCGTGCACAGTTAAGACTAACACTACATACCTTACATGAAGAAGCAACAAGCTCACCCTTATGATCGCAACATAAAGAAAATAGTTCATTTCCATGACCATAGAGTTTGTGTGATTCAGGCCAAAGTGTATGCCAAGCTAGTTGATCTTCAATTGGTGGTTCAGTGAACACAGTTGGAACTGCATCAGGAATAGTTTCAAGGGTGTCGAGACCATCGACCCCACTTCTTTCAGGGGCCTTGTGCACAGCTGTAATGTAGAATTGCCATCAAAATTATTAATTTTTGAAAGACAAACACGCCAGAAAACATTTATAACTGTTTCAAAAGTTAAATTTTCACATAGGAAAATGAAACAAATCTAGTTTCCCATTCTATGATATCAGTCAGCTCTTGGGTAGATAATATGTCCCAACTCCTAAAACTATATTTAAGGGATGATCACAACATAAATTTAGACCAGATATGATAGTTGAAATTCCAGAGTAACCAGTGAGAAATGTACCTTTATTTCTAACCAGTAAGAAATCAGGGAGTTTACTATATACAAGTAACCAGTGTGTTAACTAATTAATGCAAGAGACTAATGAAGAACAGAGTCAGAAAAAAGATTTAACATTCACATTTCTAAGTTGAAAGTCCTCTTCCAAAAGGCCAGGCAGAAGGAATGACAGTACAGGATAAAAGTTCACATCAATGCTACAAAAGGGAAAACTTAAAAGTGCAGTTTTCAAGAGCTTATATTATACTGATCATGCAGAAACAGATGAGTTAATTAAGCTATTATCAGTTTTCTATACATGTCATTACAAGCTCTAAATACAAGGGTTGGATACATCGAAATATGTAAATATAGTATTAAGAGCCATAAAACACAAAATATTTGGATTTTAGTAGCTACATCTAGGTTAATATTGAAAGATTAAAAAAGTTAACCTATAAATTACATTGAAGTATGAATTAGCTTAGTTTGGGTGCAAAATTTTACTGACTATCAAGACTAATAAACCACCTGATTATAATTTTTTTCCTTAACTAATTGCATCCTTTTTTAGCTTCAACCAGTGGCTCTATCTGTTTAGGTAATTGAAAATATGATTTCAAAATCTGTTTGTTACGCATCACACCATCAATTTCAACTTTCAATGAAATGACTGACCTTGAACATAAATAGGTTTCTGTGATAGTCCAAGAGCTGACATATTTGCACCCAAAATCTGAACATCTCCCATGATATCATCGGAAGAACAGGACTTCTGCAAAGTTGCATTACTTAATGTCTTCAAAAATGATAATGGGGCTTCAAATACTCTGGCAACTTTTTCTTCAGCTCCACAGACAAAACGATGATTCCCCTTACTATGAATGACTGCCATACAATTTATATCATGTCCATGAACTTGAGGGCGAGATATTTCATGCCAAAATTCTCCATCTTGGATAGGAGCCTCAACTTTCCATGGAGCATAAATTCTAGTTGTCTGCAAATTTTTGCATAGCAAACAACAATTTTCAGAGCCAATGCAAATTCAAGAAAAATATTCAGAGTTATTATTTGAAATACCAATAGCAGAAAGTGAAGCAATTACTCAAGCAGCTAGAATTTCATTATTTTTCTCTTCAAAAGCACAAAATTCACATAGCCGGTGTTCATACACTAATTGAACACAACAGAGAGCAAGCCATTTTTGAAATTCAAGTTCATATGAAATCAAAATAGATAAAATAATAGCACGATTGATCAACAGTATAGCTTTTGTGGACAGAATGTGTTTTAAAATAATACCTGGTCATGACTGACGGACATAATATAATCACCAAATCTAGCCCATGCAATATCAGTCACGGATGCAAAATGACCAGAGGGAACCTTTTGTGGCAGCCAATTATCATTACCAACATTTTTCCAAAGATGGAAAGATCCACCATATCCATGAGCTAAAATTGAATCTCCATTTGGGCTCCAATGGCCACCATAGAACCCCAGAGCACAGTGGCTTAGTTCCCCAACAGTGACCACATTCATCCAGACACCAGAAGTCTTTTCAGGTTGCCAGATCATCATAGTCTTGTCCATAGATGCAGATAAGATACTTTGTGGTTGATAATAGGCATCCCCTTCCATGGATGCAACCAAAGGAGGTTGCCACATTACTGAATATACCCAATCCTCATGTCCAATTAAAAGAGATTCTAAGGATATCTGAAAAGAAGATGAACCAGCCACAAGCACAGGACCTTCTATATAGGATGATAAGCTTATTTCTCCTTTCTTGTCTATGCCAAGTCCATTGGACATAGCACTGTGTAATGCCATCTTCCAAATTCGAATGCCTTTATCCTGAGATGAACTAACCAGAAAAATATTGTTTACTTCCCCATTGATGCTTACAGGCAATGAGAAGTCCAAACTCCGGATCCAATCTGTATGCCCTTTTAGCTCACATGCATGTACAAGCTGGGTTTATACGTAAAAGAAAAGTAAAATAACTTAAACACCAGCCGACAGATAAAACTACAAGAAACCAAAATTTCAAGTTAATAATCTACAACTTAGGGGATGAAGATACCTTTCCGGTCCTTCCACCGCAATAAAGGTGAATCTTGTTATCCAATCCTCCCATTGCAAGAACAATTTGCCCACTATCTCCAGGCAGTTCAGCTAACGATAGGGCTACCATAGATTTAGAACCAACAGAAAAAGAATCCAGGCACGATAATTTACAATCACCTAAAAATGATGAACCAAGTCTCAATCAATGTAGATTATAAAATTACTAACATGATACTAAACGGGGTCATTGCCATTGGGAATTATGGCTTACCGCTAGCAGTCGTTGGAAATACAAGTTCCCATACACAAGCAGTGCCATCTGAAGAAGTAGATGCAAAGATTCCCTCGGTTTGAGAAACCATAATTCCACTAATGCATGTAACACCTTTCTTGTGTGATTGTGGCTGCTGTAACACTTGCCTCCACTACAAACAATTCAAAAGACAAATATGCAAGAAACAATAATTTATAATTCCATCTAAGTTCCCAACTGACAAATGTCTTTCATAATTTATGTGTACAAAAATAGAGGGGGAAAAAAAGGAACAAAATTGTACCTTCCCATCAGCAAGGGACAGTTCCCACAAAATAATAGCACCATCTGCATCTCCAGATAGCAAATAGTGATGCTCCAATTGTTTTGCTGCAAATCAAAGGGAAGAGGGGATATTAACCATTGATAAAAATAAAAAAAAATTAACCTTGATCCATATCCCAGTAAAGCTTTATGGCAGTAAAAAAAATGAACTTGTAGAGTTCAAGTTTGTAAGAGATGGAGAAAGAAAGTACCTTTAAATAGAAACTTGCTGGATGGAAGCCAGTGGGTGCAATTCACAACTGCCTTGTGACCCGGGAGAGTAGTCAAAATTTGAGCACTCTGCGAACATAAAATATATATACAGAAAAATAAGATAAAAGGGTAAGTGAAAAAGTAGAAGAGAATGGAAAGTGGACCTTGGGGCAGAAAATAGCAACGGCGTTGTGAGCTCCAAAAGAGAGCAAACCAGAAGCACCCCATGAAACGTTGTTGACTATTCTGTTGCATCCCGCTCCAATAAACACCCTTTTCACTTCGACTTCGCCGCCACCACCACGCATTCTCACGCACCGAGCACAGAGGGAGAAACCTTAATGGCTGCGAAAGCTTTTTGATTTTTTATTCTCAGGCGTGAAGGGCGACGTCGCCGCGATCGTTGGAATGAAGAAAGAGCATTCGGCCACCTAGTGTGCTTCGAGCGTGTTAAAGAAAGGCCCAACTATACAGAAAAAAACCGTTGATTTTTGATGGACTCTTTTGGAGAAAAAATGAAGGCCCAGTTAAATAAATTATACAGAAGTTTTTATACTAATTTAAAATATTAAATTTAACTCAAATAAATAATTTTTTACTATACTATTTTTAATGTAAAAATATTTTTAATTATAAATATTAATTAATTTTTAAAATGTAAAAAATAAATAATACAACACGTATTATCTTCTTATTTAACCTCACTTTTAGAGATTTTTTTTTCATATGTAGGACAAAAAACACTTAATATCTAAACAAATAGTGAAATTTTCATATTTCTCTCATTTTGATTTTCTTTGTTACTATTTACCCTAAAACAAATAGGTTAAATGACTTATTTGATCCTTTATTTTATTTTTGTTTAATTTGATCATTTAAATTTTAGAAAGTTCATTTTTGTCATTCATGTTTTAAAAAAAGATCAAAATGATCATTTCGTTAATGCAAACTTGACATTGTTAATGAAACTAAGCTAATAACGGCTAAAAATCATCACAAAATATAAATTTTTTTCTTCCCTTTATTTTGCTCCTCTTTTCTCTTCTCATTCCTCCTTCATCATCTTTTGCCATTCATTTCCAACTCAACAACATACAATAAAAATCTTCAAATCCAGAATACCAATCACACCCACAATCGAAACGAGAATGCACAATCCAAAAAACAAGAATGAATGGTCTCAAAATGCTGTGAAATTAACTCAAAACAAACCCCTCAATTTCTCAAGTAGGGTTTAATCTAATTTTCGACCTCCTTCACTGCCACTACCTCCATCGTTGGGAAGCCAACCCCTGATGCAATACGACATCCTCGCGCTCCCCAGTGTCTACAAAGAGTACCTCAAGCATGTGATCTCGCATCTGAGTTCGTCACCACAAACCTCCTTAACGACATGGCAGCGATCGCAAGCCTCTTCCTCTCTCCAAACCACCGCCACTTCCTCGACTTCACAATGGCTCTGCAACACCAGCTTCACCATCGACATCTCTGCCATAAACAACATCGTCGCCTTCCAACTCAATCATAAAATGACACAAAGTGCTGCCATGAAACGATAATGAGGAGGAGGAAATCACGCTCAGGCGAATCTCCTCCCTTCTCAATACGAGATTTTGGAATCTTACAAGTTTGATGGAGTGGAAAGAAAGAGAGAGGAAGAAGGGAAAGTGTGATTCATCTGTTGAGAATGACGTATTCGACAATTTCAATTCGATGAAGTCACATGTTTGAGCTTGGGTAGTCTTGGAGGCCAACATTAACCAGGATTATTACTTCGACATGGGTTTATGAGATTTGATGTGAGAACGTTGAAAGGCATGGATTGGAGGATAACATTTTTTAATGTAGGAAGATGATTGTGTTTTTCAAATTTGTAAATAGTATAATAGTGGCGGCTAAAAACCCTCATTATCTTAGTTTCATTAATGATGTTAAATTTTCACTAATGAGAAAACCATTTTGATCCTATTTTAAAACATAAAGGACCAAAATATTTTTTCTAAAAGATAAAGAATCAAATTAAACTAAAAAGTAAGATAAAGGACTAAATAGACATTTTGACCAAACAAATAAAAGAGTTAGTTAAAAAATGCACATTAATTTGCAGGAGTATTATATATTAATTTTTTTTATTTACTAAGGTTCTTTTCCATAAATTCAACTTATTTTGTTAATTGAGTTACATCTTGATACATGTATTCTTAACAAAAATAATCATTTAGAAAAAAAATCTTAACAAAAATAATCATTTAGAAAGAAAAATTAATCATTTTCTTACGTGATCATGAAAAATTATTAAATTCAATTGACACATATTGGATACACATTTTCCAGTGAAAAAAATTAAGCTCTTTCGATGTGAAAATTCAAAATTGTACTGGTTTACTTTTTGAAATGGTATTCTTTTTGTGGTGTATCCAATTCCAAATTTCCAAAGCCATGATTTTGGATAAAACGTCAGCCGCCATAATTATTTGACCGAGACAACCAATCGATTGAAAAAGTTAGTGACAGAAACGAGGAACACGAGTAAGAAAACTAGATACGGATTACCGCATAAAGGAAAAATACCAATGAGATACATAGATCATAGAATCGAAGCATTATGTTACCCAAAATGTCAACCATGTCTATGTCTATGTCCTTCCAATCCGACATGCTCTCTGCTATCTGCAAAGGCTCTTCAACATTCTTCTCCCTTCCACGCGCCACCGCACCGTTCCGTCTCAGGGCTTTATCCACCGCCGTCGCCGACAAGCCCTCCGTTTGCACTGCCGACGAACTCCACTATGTCTCCCTCTCCAATTCCTATTGGAAACTCGCTCTCTGGCGCTACAACCCTTCGCCTCTCGTTAGTTTTGTTTTTCTCATTCGAATCGCACCTATTTATATTTTCTCTTTATAAGTTCGTTACATTTTCTTAGGATACAATGTTTGTTTTGTAGGCACCTCCGAGGAATCATCCTCTGTTGCTATTATCTGGAGTGGGAACTAACGCCATTGGATATGACCTTTCCCCTGAGGTATTCAACTTTTTTATTTTTCTTGTAATTTTATTTGTATCCTGAGTGTTTTTAGATCACACCATCGTAATTATGAAATTGTGTGTGTTTCTGTTCTGTGTTTAGTTTGCCTTTTAAGCCTACTTGTCCTATGCTCTCTCTGTTTCTTTCTTTTCATTTTTCGCATCTTGGAATTTGTTGTTGATGCTTGTATTATTATCATCGTTGGAATATGATTTGCTTGTGCTGGTAATCTTGTTATGGAATTTAGTGGGGCAATTGGATGACTCAACACAAGCAAGTTTCATGTTATTTTTATCAGCAAATATTAGTTGTTAATTATTAATTTTTGTCAGGGGAGAATCGAACCAACAACCTCTCCCTCCCTTCTCCTTTTATCACCAAGTCAACCTTATTACTCCTAAGCAAGTTTCATGGTTATGGCATTCAAGTTAATATCACGCTTGAATTGTTGTTATGACTTACTTTTAGGCGATATGACTGATGCATAGTATATCATGGTGAGATGACTGTTTTTTGGGTGAACCCACAATATCCCTAGTCGGGAGCTAATGACTAATTATTCAAGGTACTGAGATCCATAATATATATCACGTGATACAACTATTCTTGACATATAGGATACAATATGTGCAGGATACCTACGTAGATATTCATAAAATACTCGTAAAACATAATAATCACTATATAATTCCAATTCCACAAATCTAAATTAAGAGGATACTTCTTGGACATAAAATCAAAATAGAAATTATAAATCATTGACATCATAAGTCATGGTCCATTGTCTACAAATAAGAATAGTACCTATCCAATTCCCTTTCTGAGAATCATCAATTAAAAAGATAGCCTTCATGTCTAGTTCACCAAGCGAAACTGCTCTAAGCTTCTTTCTTATACATGCATGTATATGTCTTGTATTTGGCTGTATAAGATTTGCATAACATTTTTTCCTAAAAATGTTTCGATGCTTCACAAATACATATTAGTGATGTATCCATAAGTATCAATATTAGATATGTATTTAATACGAATGTGTGAAACAAATGCAAGTATTGGTGCTTCATCTCGAATTTTTATTCTTGTATAGGCGAGCATCCATCTTTTATTATTCTCATTTTTTGTACCCTGATTTTATTATAAGATATTAAAGCTTGAAAGCAATGTTTATGATCATTGGAACCAGAAGCTTTTGAGTTGACACTAATGTACTATTTAAATTGCATTTTGATTGCAAAATTCTGAATGCCAATTCCCTTAAAGATGCACCAAAGCTACTTCTTTTGATTCTATATTATTATTATTTCCTCCATACTGTTCTGGTTTAAGTTTCATTTTTCCTCTGTGGTATTCTTTGCTATCAATCTGTGTTTGAGCAACTAATGATTCTGTTTGCCTAATTATAGCTGGTCAGTAGTATTTTCTTTTCTGATTTTATGTATCAGGCTTCCCACTAACACATGGTATGTACTGCAGTCATCATTTGCACGTTACATGTCTGGTCAGGGATTCGAAACTTGGATTCTTGAAGTACGAGGAGCTGGGTTGAGTGCTCAGGGTTCAAATTCCAAAGATATTGAACAGTCTGCCAATGCAATGTCTGAGAAGATGGAAGCTGCTTCAGAACGTGCTACTGCTACCAATGGAGCTGTGGCTTCAAAAAAAGAATTGAATAACATCTCTTGTGCGGTATCTGAACCTGAGATTTCTGCCCCAAATGGAGTAGAAACTGAGAATGTGGCAATCAAAGGTGATCTAACTAGGTTAGGTACTGTTTGGGATGAATCAAAGTTGGTGGCAAGATTGACCAAGACTTTAATGTTTTTGTCAGAAAGAGTCTCTGGGTTTCTGAGTGAAAGTCAATCAAGGGTGATGTTTGCTAAATTTCTAGATCAGATTTCAAAACTTTTGGTGGATTCTCCGTTATATGAACAATACAATGATGTAAGGGGAAAGCTTTCGACTTTGTTTGAAACAAAGCAAAATGCTGCTATTACTACTCAAATAACTGATCTGAGTCAAAAACTAGTGAATATTATTGAGGAAGGTCAGCTATCTGTTTCTCCTCAATTATTTGATCTACAAGCTCGCTTTACTTCTACAATCGAAGATTTTCAGAAGCAACTTGACTTGATGGTGAAGTATGATTGGGACTTTGATCATTACTTGGAAGAAGATGTTCCTGCAGCGGTTAGGTGACATCTTATTATGTTGGAAAGCTATAAATCAATCACTTATTAACTTTACGGACAGTAATTAACAATTATATTATTAGCAATACCTTTTTTTTTACTTGTTATTTAGAGGAGACTCTCTGGCTGCATATCCCTTATACGACTTTTTGGTTTTACCTGTACAGATAGAATACATAATGAAACAAAGCATGCCTAAAGATGGAAAATTGCTTGCAATTGGACACTCCATGGGTGGTATCCTGCTTTACTCCATGCTATCACGGTTTGGTAAGTTTTATAGAAATGTAAATCTAGGACAAGCAGAGCATCACCTCTTTGCATATACCGACACATCTGTATTTTCATCTGCATAGGCATGTACAAAATAAATATGTAAGTTATTTACTTAATATTTGTTTTAATTTCATGTAAGGTTTTGAAGGAAAACATTCCAACTTTGCTGCAGTAGTTACACTGGCATCATCTCTGGACTACACATCTTCCAAATCAACTCTGAAGTTACTCTTACCACTAGTAAGTGAATGGTTTAGTTGTTTCTGGTTACTTCCTACATAGATTTAATTTTTAACTTGCCCTAATATCTGTTAAGGTACTAAATTTAGTCACTTGTTTAACAGGCAGATCCTGCACAGGCTCTGAATGTCCCTGTTGTTCCTTTAGGGGCAATGTTAGCAGCAGCTTATCCTCTTTCATCTCGTCCACCATATGTATTTTCCTGGTTAAATACTTTGATTTCAGCTGAGGACATGATGGATCCAGATTTATTAAAAAGACTTGTTTTGAATAATTTCTGTAAGTATTTTTATCCATTACAAATCAAAAACTTGTAGGCACCATAAATTTTTATTCTTTTGTTAAGCAAATTATATATTGACTAACCAATAGACATGGTTGACAAATCATAATTTTTTATTCTTTAGGTAAGCAAATTATATATTGACTAATCAATATTAGTATCTGACCTTCATGTGATACAATTACAACTGGTAGGCACCATACCTGCAAAACTTGTCTTGCAGCTCACTACAGCATTTCGAGAGCGTGGTTTATGTAACAGGAATGGGACCTTTTTTTACAAGGACCATCTACACAAAAGCAATATCCCTATCTTAGCTGTTGCTGGAGACCAGGATCTGATTTGCCCACCTGAAGCTGTTGAAGGTATTTTTTATCATAAGGTGTAGATGTTTTGTTTCCCTGTTTTGCTATTTCAAGAAGTGAATTTTCTTAAAGGTATTTTGTGAACAGAAACCATTAAGCTAATTCCTGAGCACCTGGTTACCTATAAAGTTTTTGGAGAACCTGAAGGCTCACATTATGCTCATTATGATTTGGTTGGAGGAAGGCTGGTATGAACATATTCCTTTGGTTCTTGATGTTTATGTTATTTTAGATTAGGAAATTGTCAAGAAGGAAAGAATAACATGCTCAATTTTATATTGTAATTAATTGGTTATGGCCTTATTAGTTGTCCCACAAGAATTTTCTCAGAGCTTTCTGTTCTATTCCCACCTTTCTAGTTTATTCTCCAATAAATATACCCTTACCATGTTTTTTTCTCCCTTTTGCTTCATTCTTAATTGTTTTTATTTTTAGTTGTCTTATTTGAGCATTGTTTGTTCTTTCGTATCAAGAATTTGTTGACATAAATAATTGGTCTATATTTTTTTATGCCTACTGCTACTGCTGCTTTATTTGTAATCTCTTTTGTATGATTTTTTGAGCACAGGCGGTGGAGCAGGTGTATCCATGTATAATTGAATTTCTTAGCTGTCACGACAAGTAATGTACACCGTCAATTTTCATCAAATACATACTTCTTGGATCATGCTTGATAACTACACATTCCAAACAGGTGTGAGATGCCTTTCTCTTATTGCCTTTTGAACATTCCGTTGGAGCTTATGCAACACTTACCTATGTTGTTGTTGATGGTACAGAAAACTGAGACAAGATTAATTGTTTGGTTATTTTACTAGGTACATTAAATTAAATTATGAAGAAAAGTTGAAAGAATTGATCAGACCTTTTGTGCATTGGGGTTCCGCATTTTTGTTTCCTAACCATAGCAGCAAAAGGCAGGACTCTGAAATACGATCGATGATATAGAAATAGGAATTATGAGGAGTCTAATTGTTTTTTGCAGCATTGCCTCTGAATTTCTGTAAAATATATGTACAGAATTTCCTTCTCAATACTTTTCATTATGACTATAGCCTTCCTGAGTTTCTTAAATGTGTTTTCACCAAGTGGGGTTTGCGTACACGGATACTTTAAAAAATTGGAGACATATTTGTATCATATCGATTTAGGATATTAGAGGTGTTTGCAACTGGTTTTGGTTTGGTTCGGTTCTTAAAAAAATGGTTCAAGTTAAACATATTCCTAATTAAAGTAATATGTGGTTCAATTTAATTTGACTTAAATGTAATATTGTATTAAATTTGAACTAAATTAGATTGAACTTTGGATTGCTTATTTTGATTTTTTTTTATGACTTTGGAATTTGTTTTTACTTTGATAACCAATAAATTATAAAACAAATTGATATAATACAAAATCCAACACTCAGTTAAGTTCTAGTTAGTCCTTAAAAATGACATTTGTTTAATCATAAGTAATAGAATAATAAAAAGTTACATGTGATATATATATATATATATATATATATATAATGAGAGAAAATATCTTATATGAAAGTGAGATAATTAAATCTGAATAGTATAAATATACATGAATTATTGAGATTCAGTTTAATTTTTTATTATGTACAGTTGAATTAAATATGGGTAGTATACATAGTTGAATTATTCGCTCACGTACATAGTCAAAGTCGGTGGCTTGTTTCAATTGTTTGGGAAAATAAATAGATTTTATGTAGGGTAGAAGTAATTTTATTACATTAAAGGTGTGGTTTGATTTTGATAATAGGAATAAAAAATTAAACTGAACTCAAATGAAAATACAATTTTTTTCAGTTATTGATTTGGTTTAATTTTGGACATTCCTATTGAATATTGATTCACATTATATGGCTGTCTTCTCAAAACGTGGCTGTCTTATAATTCAACCTTTTATATATGTTTTTCTCTTTGGATAGAGATGAAATTACTATCATAGCTTAAATTATAACATGAGAGACATGGTGAGAAGCTCTTAAACTGTTAAGAGTTTGGGAGAACCTTGGGAAAGCTTCTTATTAAGAATTTTGAGAGAATCTCATTACATAAGTACTTATTGATGTAATTGAAAAGTACTCTAAGGTCTTAAGCTTCATACCTTTATCGTGAGACTCAAATCTTGAGAGAGACAAACAATGGCTAGATCAATAGATGGAGAGCAAGAAGTTGATGACTCTTCAATGCACCAAGTTTATTGCATTTCAATGAGACACCAAAATGCACCACCATCAATATAAATAAATAAAATAAACATCACATTCGATTCAAAATCTTAATATATCAAGTTTATGAGTTATTACTACTTATATGTTGTTTAATTTTTTTTATTTTGATCTGATTCGAGACTTTTGTTTACACTAAACACTTAAAATAATTTCAGGCATCAATTTTGATCTTCACACAACCAACCCTTGATTTTACTAAAAACAATCGTTATAGCGGGAGGTTAGTTCTCAAGAAGTTGATGTGTCAAATGTTCTTTCGCTAATAATTAAGCCTGCAAAGTGCAAATTTTGAATCTAGTGTGTATTTAAAATAATGATATCTTTCTTATCAGTATTAAAATATCAGATACCATATGCCTCCATTATTATATTTGGTCCAGGGCTGCTAATATCTTATATGGAGACATAGGTACAGAACCTTGTTTTCTATATATTTCCAATCTATGCAGCTTGTTGAAATCAATTTTAAAGTTAATCTATTTTGATTTAGTACCGCTAGTATTTGTTCTCTCTACTTGTAACCCATTAAAAAAACAAACAAGAAACGACATTTCCTGCTAAAGCATAGTGGCATGGGATGCTGTGGTCTGACCAGATCTTTGTTCCCTTGAAAAGTCGTACTCCTGTCATATGTGAATAACTCAACAAATATTCAAATGTGAGATTTATGCCTATATCGCCACGTTGCTTAGATGAGCTCAAGGACTTTGTAGAATTTTAAAAATTCAAGCCCTAAACCCTAGTAATCAAGTCCACTTATATGCCAATTTTTTATAATAAAAACTTAAAACTTACATGCAAGTTTAACGAATTCCTATGAGCATGTCATATTGGATTCGAGTATATTTCATTAATCTCTGCAAATGGGCATGGATTTTATTCTGACAGAAAATGCTAATATTTAAAAGTATTGCTTATTTGGGACATGTATAACAATATTGAACTCTGCACATTCTTCTTCATTTACATAATTACATCACTTTTTTTAAGCAAATTGCATCACTTTTTGACATCAAAGTATTTATATAATAATTGATTTCTTTAAATCTCCTAAACACAGTGGATCACTGGATCCCCCTATGCAAGAATTGGAGCGACGTATAAAATGATGCACAGAACTGTTGGGCAAATGTCAGTATCCATTGTGCATTTAGCCTATGAACCAAAAAAAAGGATTCAAGGTAATGAATCGTTATGATAAAATACTTCTAAAATTAGACGCGCCATCTCTGTATCGATCAGATACTATTACACTAAACCAACTAGAGTCAGCTAAGTGGTGAGGAATTTAGATAGTATATATGAGATTATAGGTTCTAACTCTACGATCATTGTACACACGAAAAAGACTATTACACTAAATGCTGCTTGTATATTATCAAGACTGAACTCACAATAAGTATTAGCTTTTCCTGTATAATTAGCCTACCATTTTTACTCTAATAAATGAATTTATATGTTGGTATGAGCCAGTTTAATGTTCATTAGCATTTTCTATTTGCTTTCCTCGGGTTACTATCACCATGGAATACTGTCATAAAAAGAGTCTGAGCATTTGTAGCAATGTGAGGAAGCACAATCCAAAATAACTTCTGTTAGGATCAATTTGGCCATCCTTTGTTCTTGGGGTGTCTTGTTTTTACCTTGTGTTCCATGTTGACAGTAACAGAAGATAAGCTTTGTCCATTTAATGATTGATAATGGAGGACGCTTCCATGTCTTCCATGTGCTCTTTCATGTCTCATTTAGATACTCTATATTTTCACTATAAGTAGTTGAGTCTACAAATGCAAACTCACTAGACCTTGACTAACAATACCCTCGTTGAGAAGTTAATTAGTCCAGCAGTTCCCAAATGGAATCAAACACATCAAGCTTTCTTTTGAACTCTTCTACTTTGCACTCAGTTTTCTACCAAGACAAACAAGATGATGGCATAATTGATCTGGGTCTTAGTCTCGGAACTGTTCAACATGAAGCTTACCATTCTTCTGCCAACTGTATGGGTTCACCCCCTCCTTCATTCTTTTAATTCTTCATCTCTTCTAATTTATCATACACCCTTTAGTCAGATATTTTTTGATAAAAAAAAGTAAATAGGATATACACCAAAAATATAAAGGATTTTTACATCATCAATCTATCAGAAATTGTCATGTTTGATAATTTTATTATTTTTAATAATAATTATCTTAAAACTTATACCAGACTGATTTTTTATAAGTTGATAGTGTAAAAATTATTACATTGACACTGCATAGAAATTAAACTCTCTGAAGAAAAATCATAATTCAATTAAGTTTAGTCATGTGTAATTAATGTTTTCTGTCTGGATGTTGATGATTCATCTGAGACTGAGTTACATTACTAACATTGTTAGCAGGAAATCAATTAATAACTAACGTTCAAGTTGTGACGTTAACAATATGAATTTGACTGACATAGTCTAATGAAGTTATATTTGGAATCAGTGTATGATGAAGACCTTATGGATTGGCCTCACTCCAATCTCAATCTCAAGAATTCGAGCACAATGCATTCTATATCTGTCCACCACCAAAATTTTGATGAAGAGATAGAGGGGGTCCAGAGCAATGAGAGGTGGGCTTATGTGAAGGTTAACATGGATGGGGTTACCATTGGTAGGAAAATTTGTGTACTTGATCATGGTGGATACTCAAGTCTAGCACTCCAATTAGAAGACATGTTTGGTAGGCAGAATCAATTATCCACACACTTCCAAGATATTTTTTTAAATTTTTAGTATAATTTTTATTTAAACAAGTAACATGTTTTTAACTTATTGTACCATTCAGGAAGCCATTCTATTTCTGGATTACGATTGTTACAATCGGGATCAGAGTACTCATTGTTCTACAAGGACAGACAAGATAATTGGAGGCCTGTCGTTGATGTACCATGGAAGTAGGTCCCATTTTTCTTGCCAAATTTTCTACATTCTATTATAGGTCATTTTATCAATAATTCCAACTTGTTTTTTTTTCTCTTTCACTTCTTTTATTTTTGTCGCAGAGAATTTATAGAATGTGTGAAGCGGTTGAGGATTGCAAGAAAGAATTCGGGCATTGTTTCCTATTCATCAAGATACACCTAAATTCTCTGTCTCTTACTTTAGTAGAAATTAAATTAATCAAAGTTGTTCTGATGTCCTTCTGTCAAGGTGTTTGGCCATGTAATACTTGATGGATTTAGACTTTAAAGCATGTATGATTTTTAGTTGGAAAATTACATTTGAAGTAAAAGTAATTTTGTTAACAAATTAAGACATTTATTTTTATTTTCATTTTATTTTTAGTTATTGAATTTACATTGATATATTATCGCAATATTTTTAATTACAAATAAAACGTGTCCTTTTTTAAATTAGTGCACATGGTATCTTAGAAAGCAAGTCTTTAATGGAAATGTACCGTACGCAATATGTAATGATTAAAATGAAATACCAATAATCACTTTCACAATTCAATCAAAGACTTTTAGGATTTGTTTAGGAGTTAGAGGAGAAAAGAAGGAAAGAGATTCAAGGGGAAGAGAGGAAAAAGAAAGGGAAGAAAATAAGGGAAGTTCCAATTTTTCTTATTTGGGAGTTAAAAATATATTAAAAAAGAGAAATTGATAATTAATAAGATATTAAATGTGAAAATTATATAATATAAATGTGAAAATATATTAAAAATATTTTTAATATATTTTTGAATTTGTAGTTGGGGTAGAATAGTAATTTTAATTACTTTTCCTTTTAAAAATCTCCAAATATGGGGAACAACAATTTTTAGGCTTTGGAGGATTTCAGAGGAGTTTTAAAAATCCTCAAATCCTTCTCTTCAAAAATTAAAACTCTCAAATAAAGAGATGTTACCACCTAAACTTTTTTCTTTCCTCCCTTCCCCTCTAAAATTCCTCTCCTAAATAAAATCTTAGTGCTTCATTTGGATGATGAGTATGGATCCATGGCTATAATGTAGCTCAGTTACCTCAGTACAACACTGTTGCCTTAAATTAATACCTAGTAAATAGCAATCACTACCGAGACAACTGTTCTCCGTTATTTCTCTCAAACTTCATGAAAACACAGTTGTCTCAAGTTGCTTTCACTGTGACAATGACATTTTTCCCGCCATTGGCTTATTGACAGTTCTTCTTTTATACTCATCCTATTTATTGAGCGTAAATGATAACATGTTTTAAGTAATAATAGATCATTTTAAAAGTATGACATATGTTACATTATTGATTGATATGATAGAGTAATTAGTTATAAATTGTTAATATTTAAATTGATTTTTTTATTTTTTCATGATCATTTATCATTATTTTCAATTTATTCATTAAATTTAGTCTATGTCAATTATCAAATAATTTATCTCCGTGAAATCAAAATTTTTCGGTGGTTTGGTGGTTATACAACGTAGATCATATCATGTTCTTCATCCGAAATTATTCATAATGGTTAAGTTATTTTTCTTTTTTTAAGTGTTTAAGTCATTTTACTTTTATCTTTTAGGCAATTAAAACATTTTTTTCTTCTTCTATCTTTTAAGTAGTTAAGTGGTTTTTGTTTTATCTTTTTAGGTGATTAAGTCATTTTATTTTTACCTTTTTAGATAGTTAAGCCTTTTTATTTCTGTCTTACATTGATTAAGTGTGTTTGTTTTTGTCTTACATTGGTTAAGCTTGTTAGCTTTTTCTAAGAGACTTAATGGTTAAATTTGAATTTGTTAACTTTGATAGATTTGTAGACCTTAGGATCAAAAATCTTACATTTTCTTGTCACAATTTTTCAGTTTTTAACAAGAAAAATTACTTTTTTAATTTTTAACTATTTAATCAGTTATTTTACCGGCCGTTTGTAAGCAAGACTGCAAGAAGATGAAAAAAGCCTTAGATTTTGTTTACTTTCCCACATTATGGGCTTCCTTTGTTATTTGGAAGAATATATATATATATATATATATATATATGTATATATAATTTCCAACTTGTTAAAATAATGTTGTGTTTGGATGTTTGTTAATGGCGTTCAATGAAAAAAATTGTATCTTCTTTTAATATATTGAATTGAAATGAAAATGAGTTGATTGAATGAAACTAAAATCCAAATAAACATTAAGAAATATATCAAACGTGATAGAAAAGTTTTTATTTTTATTATTCCAGCTTTGGCACTAAATTCACAGCATACCACGTGAAACTCGAACTGGGAAAAGTGCTGTCTGCGTCAAAGTCAAAATAATGTAGAGACTAATTAGCATTAGCAGTTAAATACAAATGACAGCCAACAATTTTCCCCCGTACGGTTAGGCCATCCCAAGCCCAATGTCGTCTTTATCAATGTAAAAATGTAGGCTATCTCATAATTTTCAAGTGTATGTAGTCAGCAAAATCTTATGGAACATGAGGAATACTTATGATAATAAAAAGAACCATTTAATTACTAAAATTTGTGAAGTGCAAGCAACTTAACATAATATTTGTTAAAATCAACTCTTTTAATTTCTCATTTCTCATTAGAATAATCAAATTTAAGAAAATTGGACTTTTTATTTTTTAATTTATTGGTCAAGATAATTCTCTTTTAATTGGAGTTTTCCTTCGTACCAAATAGCACAGCTGTATTATGATTTATGATAAACTACTCAGTCGCAGATTCTTGCGATCCTCACGATGAAGAACTATCATTTTGACACGTAAACATTTTCAATTTGAAACTTTAAACAATTTGCATGTAATAAGTCAACTATAAACTAAGAAACTTTGCATATCAAAATCAACTCTCAGCACTCCCATATATCAATAGCGTTATTATAATTTCAATATTTATCATATGCATTCATAAAGCTCAAAATATTAAACTCGTTATAAAAAATCGTACTATTTATCTTTTTCCTCCCACCATTCATCCATAGTTATCCTAGACCAGACAGCTATGTTAAGCTATCCAGTTGCCAATGAAACAACCCATGAAGAAAAGTGTGAGGAATTTGACTTTGAAGCTCGTTACTTTTGTCTTTTGTTATTCTTTCTTCGCTTAATCACAAAGTTGGAGAAAGAAGGGACCAATTAGATAAATACATACTACCTGTACCCAAAAAAAAAAAAAAAACGAAGATAAATGCATACTACAGTCAGTCGTGTGACTAGTCATTTATCCCTATAAAGTCGAGAGTTAAAAATCAATGGAATTTTTTATCAGCACAAAAATAATGTTTTAAAACTGAACTATGCTGATAATTGAACTAATATAAATACCGGTTCATAATTGAATCACGTGTTATTGAATTGATAATATTTAAGAATATATAAAATTGTAATGAAAAAGTTAGATAAAATCATCAAGATAAAAAAAACAATAATAAGAGTGAAGTTGATTCTATAAAAAAAAAAGGTGAAGTTGATAAATAAATATAAATCAAGTGAATATTATTAATAAAAGTACTACTTCCATTTTATTAATTGTTGGATTATTTTGAAAATTTTTATTCTTATTGATTTGTCTATTCAAGTTCAACATCCCATTAATTATTATAAAATAAAAAATTATTATATTTCTTATTTTTTATTTAGCAATCTTAAAAGACAGATAAAAGAGAACTAGACGTAACGGTGGTGGTGATCGAAGCTATGGTGGAAGAAGAGGAGGTGGATATGGCTGTGACAACGGTGGCTACAGTGGTGGTGGTTGTTCTGATGAGAGTGAGTGTGCCCGAACATCGTGTTAGTGGACAAGGACGACGATGAGGAGGAAGAGGTTATGCTGTCGTGGGAGAGGGAGGTGGTGATAAGTAAAGGGGGTTGTTGAAGAAGACTAGGGTTTGTAAAACCCAATATGTGATTTTGAGGAAGAATATGAGGGTATTTTAGACATAATTTTTCATTAAAAGTCATGTGATCAATATGTGCCTACTTTCTGTTAAATTATTAAACGATGTTTAGGAGAGAGGAAGTATGATGTAATGTGAGCTAAACAATTAAAAAGTTTTTTGTAGGATACAAAAAAGAAAGGATATTTGATGTAATTTGAAAAAAACACATGACATGCGAGTATAATTTACTCAAATATTAGAGTTTTGAGTTTGTAAAAGAAGATGGAAATAGAGGAGCAAGGAGAAGGAGGAAGATGAAAATAGAGCAGCCAGGAGGAGGAGGAAGATGGAAAAAAAAACTCATATTTTATGATGAATTTTACTTATAAATATATCTTTATTTGATTAATTGTGTTAATTTTAGATAGACAACAAAATTATTTTGAATCAATTTAAAATAATAAAAGACTAAAATAAATTTTCTAAAAGATAAATAATCAAAATAAATAAAAAATAAGATAAAAATTAAATAAATCATTTTAAGTATAACTTAAGTCAAAATATAAAAAAAACTTAACTATATACTATCTTGTGAAAATTAGCTAAAATCATCAATACGCACTACTCCCCAACCGTACAATAATTATTCAGCCTAATAGGACTTCAAACACATCCTTAATGGTGGAAAAAGGCGAATGGTGCGTCAACCTCATTACAATACTGATTAGAGGCGTTAAGAATAAAACGTCCAGTCAGTTGACTATTGCTTTTGGTGAATGGTGATGCGATATTAAGATCACCAATTAGGAACCCAACCGAGTCTTTTCACCGTCCTCATCATGACAAGAATAAAACCACAACACTGTTCCTTTAATTTGACATGAAGGCATTATAACCCATTAAGTCCACCTATCAATGTTGTTAAATCATAGAGTCTAGGTAGAATCGGTGAGCTGAGTAAAATCGTAAAACCGTAGAAACGTAAATCGTATATAAGAGTCTACTTTATATTTAAAAAAAATAAACTGAATATCCAACATTAAAACACATCAAGTCATCACTATTAAAGAGTTCAAGTATCAAGTATCAGGCAAACCGCAACACACAAACAC
>PYAF01002236.1:497171-507183 GCA_007407185.1 Glycine tomentella
TTCATATATTTTAAAAATTTTAATTTTATAAAATCAGAGGTTCATATATATTAAAAATTTATATATGTAAAAAAATATTATTAGATAAAAATTAATTATGTAAATTTATGTGTATTAAATATACATTAAAATTTGTAATGTTATATATAGCAATTTTAATTAGTTTTTAACATGAATGGTCTAGTAGCTCAGTTGGTCAAAGCACGATTTTCCTAATTGAGGGTTAGGGGTTCGACACCCACCTGGACCATTATTTCAAAAACATTTTAAAAATTTTTAACTCGTACGGATTACAAATCCGTAAGAGTTTTATGGATTATGAATCCGTAAGGTTCTTACGGATTACGAATCTGTAAGAACTTTACGGATTACGAATCCGTACGGATTTACTCTTACGAATTACGAATCCGTACGGATTTATGGATTACGAATCCGTACAGATTTACTCTTACGGATTACGAATCCATAAGAGCTTTACGGATTACGAATCCGTACGGATTTACTCTTACGGATTATGAATCCGTAAGAATAAGATTCTTACGGATTACGAATCCATAAAGTTCTTACGGATTGTGAATCCGTATGAGCCTTTTTTCGGATTATGAGAAGGGTAAAATCGGTATTGCACTGTGTACGCTGGGTGTATGAGAAAAACGACTGGTGTAGGAAGTTAACCCCTTTCAATTTTGCTTAGCGTTGATAATCTCGATCTAAGAGATTGAAACCACCTAATGCCTAATAAAATGTCCTTTATGTACACAAAAAATGTAGTAATTCTTAATATTTGATATACAGGTTTTTATTAATTTTATCAGAAAAGTATTTATAAATAAACATGTTAATGTTAAGTAGTTGGAATAGGGAAGGAGTTTCATCAATAACGTATATAACTCAAATGCAACATGAATTTTAACTTTCATATGATTCATAATGCCATTGGAACTAGTTTGTATGTTTATGATGATCAAGGAAAATTGATTTCAGCAATAACATCATGAAAACTGTTGGGTCACCTTGAACCTTCAGCTCTGATATCATTGATGGGTCAAAACGGACGTTCAAATCAAATGCGGAAACAGAAAAATGTAAGATGAGAGATAATACAATCTATTTGTTTAACGTGAGAAAACCTTTCTCAATGTAAAGAAGTAAAACCCACGGGACACTAATCTAGAATCAAACTTCCACTATAACAATAATGGGTTACAAGTAATCAAATACATCAAGTTAGTGGTTCACTCAACCTCTCCAACAATGGTGATAATCAAACTTTCTAAAGTGTTACACTCAAACTCTCTCTAGAGATCTCTCAAATGCAAAACACGGAGGCTTACTTAAATATGCACTCAAAAATGTCACTTGAGGCTCTCAAACGAAAGAGCTTTCTTAGAGCATCTTTAGTGTTAGATCTTGAGCAAAAATCTTAAGCTCAAGATCTGATTTTCACTAGATCTCCTAATAAAGGAGGTGGAGAGATCCCCAACATGAAGAATGGGTTCTTGTACAAGATCCCTTAAGATATGCAAATTGTTCAAAAAAGAATAAATTTTCTCTTTATTTCTCTCTCCTTAAAATCTCAAATTGAGATCTACCATTAAAGGAAAAAATTAGAGAGATCTTGAAAGATCTTTAATCCTATGTGATGCTATAGGATCTACCAAAAAGTGGTCTAAGATCTCAATTTAAGATCTACAACTAAAGATGCTCTTAGCAGCTTCCAGACTCTCTAAATCAGAGTGTAACCTGTCTCCACCCCTAACTAATGCATATATAGTGGTAGATTAGGTTTAGGGTTTTAGAACCCTTAATGGACCATGGTCAACATTGGAGGAGTAAGGTCCAATCCAACAAAAACAACAACCGTACATGAACCTTCAAGAAGGTGAAACATGAGGTCTATTAATATTTCTTTATTTTGTAGCCACAATGAATTTTAATAATGTAGTGTTTGAATTAGATTATAAAATTGTAAATAAATACTGCATGTAAGGACCTAACAAAATTTCGAAATATTGTTGCTGAGTGTGAAATTTTTTTAGTTTCTCATCCATCCTATAGAATATGATTTATTAAGAGGCAAACTAATGAAGTTGCTCATGAATTAGCAAGAGTGACTCTATTGATCATGTGATTCATTGTATAAAAGTAACAAGTGTAGAAATATTTTTGGTGTAAAATGACTTTTGAGACAAAACTAATTCTGTTTTCTATCAAAAGATCAAAATTCTTACTTTTATTTTTATCCGTTTAATAGAACCTGTTATACCTCTTGTCCAGAATTATTTACTTATTTTCCTATTTATGCCAAGAAATTCACATTTGCAAGGTAGTCTTGTGAGATTAACCTGGCACCACCTTGTGAAACTACCCCTGACCGAATTGCTATAGCTGAATCCTACTTTGATGAGAACATGGGAGGGTTAAATTATAATGTGCTTAAGTTTGTAATTCAATTTTATTGAAAAACACTGAGAAGTTGGATGGGAATTTAAGGAATTAGAAAACAAGCTGCTGGAACCTTTTTGGACAGTGTAAAATTGATAACTAGCTTATCATCAACATGAGCTTATTATTGGAGCTCATATAATGTTTTTCCTAATGTTGTCTTGGTATTACTTGTCCATGACTTCCTATGAAGATATATTTTTCCTTAAGTTGTATTAGCAGTAGAGGGCAAGCCTTGGTGTAACAGTAGGGTTGTTGCCTTGCGACTTGGATATCATGTACTCAGAAAGCAGCATTTCTGCTTGTGGTTGTAAGACTGTGTACATTTACCCTACCCAGACCCCACCAGGTGGGAGCCTTGTGCATTGGGCAGTAATTTGTATCAGTCGTTTGTTTATATAAAGGTACAAGAAACAAGCTAAGCTCAACTACAGATATGTGCATTACTTCTGCTTTTCAAGTTACCTCTAAATTTATTTTTGTCAATCTGAGTGCATGTGCATGACTCTCTGGACCTTGTTAATTTGTCACATTTTCTTTAAAGAGGATCTTTCCATATTGCACAATTGTACTCCCCCTCTTCTCTTAAGTGTGATTTTTGGGGAAGACTAATCCCATGTGAACTTCTTTTACTTTTATGTTTATTTGCAGATTTTATATGTCAACAAGGACAGCCGACCAACTTTGGATATCAAGCATGACCTTGGCTAAGGTACTGTTATCCTATTCTTTTTTCCATGTGTTACTCTGAACTTGATGCTAATCATTTCATAATAGTATATATTTATTTATTTGTCATTTTGTATATGTAAAAAAAAAATATATTTATTTATTCTGCAAAATGCTAAATTTTAGGGGCTTCGTACTCGAGAAGAAGAGGATAGAGTTTCTAGTCATCTTTTGATCAAGGTGTGTGGTAGGGGTGAAAAAAATTGTGAATATTTTTGTTCTGCTATTTATTTGCTCTCAAGTTTTTCTTCTGTTTTTTTTCCTTTTTAAGATTATGTATAAGAACGTTGGAGATGTTGTAAAATGAGGACAGGAATATTTGGAAGCAAAACTTTCGTGTATTCCTTACCACATAAAAAAACTATCGTATTCCTTCCGACATATTTGTTTTAAATTCTTACTTTGCTTTGCCTTTCTTTTTGCTCCATTCTCTGTTCTGGTTCTAGGCAATTGGAAATGCATGCAAAGTTCCAGCAACATCTGTTTCGTTGTTGAGTGAATCAGTTGTATATGATGAATGTGAAACACAATTCAATGAAGATCAACTGTTAGAACACTTGTAAATGGTCAAATATGCTTTAAAATTTACCCATTTGAAAATGGTATGGTTAAACCTTTGAGCAGAAGCAATATCGATTATCAATACAGTGACGTTTACATTCTACTTTCTTATTTACAATTTTTTATCTTTTGGTTGCAGAGATACCAGTCGAAAGGAAAATAATAATGCGAGCGTGTCTCCCTGTCCTAGAATTTTAAAATGTTTTAAAACAGTTTCAAATTAATAATTTTTTTATTAAAAATGTATTCTTTTGATTCTTTTACACATATCTGATTGGGTAGTGAGTGTAAAATTTACATTATATTGTAGAAATTTATAATTTTCTTTTGAGAATCTAATTAGGATCAGATATCTATACGCAACGCATGATGATTTATTTAAACCTAGATTCTTTTGTTCATAATTTTATTTCAATATTTCTCTTATTAAGAATACACCTATGCAGCATTTGTGGTGATGGGTATCCTTGCTTTGAAATATCTACAGTCAATGCAGACAAACCTCCATTATCAGTGTCTCAGATCAAAGATCGCATCAAGCAATTTGAAAAAGTTGGTGAGGTTCTTTTTCGCTATCCCAGATTCTATATTAACCATTCATAGGTCATATCTTGTACAGCATGAGTTTCTTAAGTATCATTTCATCTACCCATTTATGAAGCGGGCTCTGCTTCTATTTTTATATCCAAGAATGGGTTCTTACCTTTCTATTTGCACAGTGAATACTGAACGGAATTCACATGTTTTGTTTTGAGTTCAAAAATTTGGGATAAGCTCATATGACAATATCATACTTGGAGTTTAAGGTTATGTTTGGATTAAAGTTTGGAAAGTAATTTTGTGAATTCTAATGCATGATAAGGAGTTCCCATGCATTAAATGAAGAAAGAAAAAAAATTGTTGCTTCTAGAGTAAAAGTACTTTTGAGCTCTCCCGATTTTAATGTGCCACCTAAAGTAGCAAATGATTTCTTCAATGGCAGGAAAAACGGTAATTGTATCCAATCAGCCTTATTTTTATAAGAAGGCTGAACTTTTTCCAGGCAGTGCTTTTGTAATTGGGGCCGACACAGCAGTGAGGTTTATTAACGTATGGAATTACTTACTTCTTGGATTAATTTTACATGATTTTCACCTTGTCATGTCCTGCACTTTTTTAATACTTCTTGCTTCATTAGTTGTGTTTGGCATGTTTCCGAGGATGCAACTTCAGTTCTGCAAAATGTAAGCAGCTCAATCCCTGGTTTCTGCTAGATCATGTCACTGTCCCTCATGTTTTTGTATTTTAGCTGTGGACAGTGCTTTTGCTTTTGTGGAAAAACACGTTTTATTCATTAGAATATGTTAGGAATCAAGAATTGAAATGAAAAAAAAAAAAGAAGATTTTATTGACTAACAAGAAAAGAACTGAAAATAAGAGAAAAAATTCTCTTTTAAGGATTTTCTCTTCACAAAAGATTTTCCTTAACAAATAACTAATACTCAATCTCCAAATGATAAGATCCTTTTCTCTCCTATCTTTCTTTTTCTATTTATATCTAATAAATTTCTCAAACTAACTAATCAATATCCTATAATAACTAACTTATTAATAGTCTGTGTGACTATGTAACTAACTTTTTCTTATCATTATATCCTAACAGAATGTTATTTCAGTCTTTTCAGAAAAAATATTGCTTATGCCATTTTTTTATAGCTGAATGGAGTAGAGCAATCTGACTGTATTATGTTTCCCTATTCCATTGGTTATCAACCTGCAGCCCTCTGGTTTATGTCATGACATGACATTCGTTAAGTGGGCTGGTTTTTGTGAAACACAATTGTGTATTTATTTTAGATTTAATTTTTTTTATAATTTAGTATTTTTTTATTTCTGTTACTGTAAATTAATTTTTTATTTTAGTTTTTTTAAAATATGTTTATTTTTTTTCATTTTTAAAGAGCTTTAGATAGTATTTTGAATTGTAAAAAAATATTATCTAAAACATTTTAAGATCGAAAAATAAAACAAAAGACTAACATAACATAATAAAAAAATTATATGAACAAAAATGAAAAATATTAAATTTGAGAGACGAAAAATATATTTAAACCTTAAGATGATTTTCCAATAAGTGTAATTTTTGTCTGGCACAAATTGTTATTTCTCCTTAAAGATAATTTGAGTTAGATTGAGCTAATTGAGATACGGGATATTTCCGACAATTGGACTAATTTTGAATAAGGACCTACTAAGTACCAGATTGGCTGCTTTAACTAGCTTCTTAGGTTGTAACTTGGGAGGGAAAATACTCTCTACTAGAGAACAGAAACTTAGAAGTGTTGTGAATATCCTTTTTGAAACAGTATAACTTCAGCAGTAAACATAATTATGTTTATATAAAATGTTTTGTTTTAATTTTATTTTCTGTTTCCAAATATAAGTATAGAAAATAGTAAAAGCAGTTTGTTATTGTTTTCCTATGCAGACTTTTAAAAGTGAGAAACAAAATAAAAACAAGATACTGGTTTTGTAATTAAAAGTGAAAATAAAAAATGAAAACAAAATATTCTCTTAAATCAAACTGGCCAATAGGAAGAAACAAGAAGTGTCTCATTCTCTGTTTCTCGTTTCTGCTGCTCTATTGTGGATGCCAAGCCAAAATGACCAGTTTCAGTACTTAAAATTCTGACTTTGTATTTTCTTTGCAGTTAAGAATAAGTATACTTTTATTTTTTGTTGCTTCAATAGATTTTATTAGTTTAGTATTTTCAAATTCTTACATGTTACTCTTGCAGCCTAAATACTATGATGGTGACTACAACAAGATGCGGAAGATACTTGTTGGTTGTAAAGAAAAGGGATGCACTTTCCTTGTGGATGGTCGGAATGTTGATGGTGCTTTCAAGGTATTACTGCACAAGAAAAGAGCGTTTCTAATTGTGATGTTCTTTTTTAAGTTCAGTGTTAGTGAGGCCATCTTTGTGATGTTAGAGGTTCTTGAGGATATTGATGTTCCAGAAGAACTAAAGGACATGTTCGTCTCCATTCAAGCTGAACAGTTCCGCATTGATATTTCCTCCACTGAAAGAAATAGAAGTTGGATGTAAATAATTTTATGGCTAAATTAAAGGTCAATATTTAAATCTAGAAATCACTAACACTAAACAAAAGAGTTTTATATTTTTTGAACTATCTTTGTCAATTGACTCAATAGTATTTTATTATATAATAATAAAAAAGAAATCATTTTTCACTTGAAATTCGAAGGAGAATATTGAATTGTATAATTTAAATTTCAAATTATTGTTAAGATTTGTTAGGTTGTTACAGTTTGTTATTATATTTCAATATTTGAATAGGAATTAAGATTAGATCAGTGTGTTATTATCTAGTATTATTAGTATTTTGTTGAATTTCTCTCTCTTATATAAAAATCTTATGTTGAGAAATAATATATAAAAGAAAATAAAGTGAATGAATGAAAAAGAATTGAAAAATGAATGAAAACTCTACTTTTTAACATAGAGATGTGTCTGTAATTGTATAGTGACATAGTGTTCACTATCCATCTTCGTAGTTTTGTTTTTAGTGTAAAAGACAATAATGTCTCTGCAATATTGATTGAAAAAGAGGGAAGGGTGATGTCGATACGATGCTTTTAGTTAGTGGGGTTTGAGAAGTTTGGTTGTTTGTATCTTACACCGCAAGGGGAGAGATTTTGTAGTAATCGCGGGGCTCTAGTTTTATTGTTGCGTTAAGGTTAGACCCCTTAAATTCAAGTGCGACTTTTTTTAGTATGGGTCTTTTTCATTTGTGAGAAAAAAACATATATAATTAGAGCATGTTTGGCATCACTTAGTAAGTGTCAATTGAAAAACAGGTGAAATGTGTATTTGGACGTGTAATGACAAAATTGTTTTTTAATGATATTAATTTAGTTATTTTAAAATAATGTTATTTATGTTAGATGTTTTTATTATAAAAATAAGTTAATAACAAAATTTAATATAAATTATTTAAAACTATTTTAGTTCAACGAATTTTGGATTCATAATTTTTTAACATAAAATTAAACATATAAAATTTTACTTTAAATTACATTAATTAGAATTACAATGTAATTTTAAAAAATTTAATGTGAAATCAAACACAAAGAGTTGTCAGTGTGACAATGCATTGAAGGTACCACAGAATCCATAATTGTGTTTAGGACTGAACTTTGAAATTGTTTGGGAGGGAGAGTACTCCTCTATGTTTATGGATTTGATGCTTTTCTTAACAATCTAATTTTAACTTTAAAAGTTAATTTAATTAGAAGATGTAATGGGGAGACAATGTAAGTATTTTTTTTTTGTGAAAATTTTAAATTGCAATTATTCTCCTTGAAAGAAATGAATCCATTTAAATTGAAATTGATAACTCAACTCCATTTAAAGAAGGAATAAAAAAGGCACGGTGATTTGATTAGATTTCACGCATTTACTTTGGGTCGTACAACGTACAATCAATCATTTCATTTCTTAGCATCCTATACTATTTTGACTAGAACGAAAAAAACAGAAACATGTGCCAAATAGATCAACATACTCTTGTCTGGTTAATTAGTTCCTTCACATCACA
Source organism: Glycine tomentella (assembly GCA_007407185.1). Classification (NCBI taxonomy): domain Eukaryota; kingdom Viridiplantae; phylum Streptophyta; class Magnoliopsida; order Fabales; family Fabaceae; genus Glycine; species Glycine tomentella. The sequence goes on from PYAF01002236.1 coordinate 505,509, forward strand.
ATTCAGAGGTGTACCGTACGTGCCTGAAACCTCAACCACCGCAGCCTCCGCCACATGCTGCCCCACACCCGGCGGTGCAGGAAGAACCACCGTAATTGTTGTCTTGGGAGGCTTTCTTGGAGTTCTTGGGCACTTCATCTGCACAGAAGAAGATGATAGTTGCAATAAGAGAGAGTGTCACACATAACACAAAAACAAGAGTTCCAATTCCAAGCTCTTCTTCACCACTCTTCACTCTTCCCATCTCTTTCAATTGCCTCGCCATCTTGTGGTTTCTAAGCTTCTGATCTCTTCCAAAGATAAAGACAAGGTGTTAGCTACAAATGGTTACTGTCCTTTGGGGCCACGAAAAGGTGACGTGGAACAGTGTCATGGTACAAGAAAATAAAAACAACATGTGAATGTGAATGGTTCTAAGACTTTCAATAATTATAAATATCTTCACTTTTTCTTCCTTTTTAGTTCTTCTATTTTTTTTCTCTCTTCCTTTACCTCTATACATCCTTAATAAATATAAATAATCTAAAATTATAGATTACTAATTAGCATTTTCTCTAAAATAATTAAGATGGATTGAAGTAAAAAAAAAATGAGAGATAAAAATAAAAAAATGGAAAAATAAATATAATAAGTGATATCGATCGAGAAAAAATAAAACAAAAACTTGAAGTCAAAATAAGATGGAAAAAAATATAAGTAGATGATTATAATTCTTCAAAACTTTACGCAGTTGACCGATTAATTTAATACTGATTCCTTCGCTTTTTTAGGACGGCGAATTAAAAAAAGATTCGTGTGCCAATTATGTGCACATTTAGTTGGCAGCCACACAAGTGTGAATTGTTAATGAACTTAGTCCTAATCTTATCCTTAAAGTGGCAAATTAGGACGTGAATCCGAGAGAATTTAGTCCTTGCGTTGCGGCTAAAATTTGACGCGACTTAACTAAAATTTTCTTGCTCGTTCATTTTCTTTACTTTTTCTATATTAAATAATTGTAGTATTAAGAAATTTGCTGTATTTCTAATTTCTGAAACAAGTGTTATTACTTTTCAATTCTTTCTTAATAAAATTTCTGTCTAGTATACTATTTTTCTTCCTATATACTACTTCCTATGTATAATGTCATTCCAACTAATTCACAAAAATTAAGAAAATCTGTTAATTTAGTTAGGAGTATTAAATTTGTTAACTCAACTCAAACTATATAATTTGATATTTTTAACTACTTGTTCCTTTCAATTTACTTTCGTTTATCTTTATGCATGAATTAGTATCTTAGCTTATGCATTTGACATTATAAAATGTTTAGTTTTATATAATTAAAATTTGTAATGAGTATATTCTTAAATATATAATTTGTTTTACAGTTAAAATTTATAAAAAATAAATGTTTTTAATATCTAAATTATATTTTGAATTTACGATAAATAATTTATATTATGAAAAAAAAAGTTGATTAATAAAAACTAAAACAGACAAGTGATTAAGAAAACTAAATATATGAACAAAGACAATGAAAGTGGGTCGAGAAAGAAATATTTTAGGTTAGTTATTAAATTAAATTAAAATTGAGATATATATGAAAGGAATTAATAAAATATAAATGCTTAATATATAGGATTCTGATAAGACATATAATTCAACGGGAATGATAGTAATTCTTAAAATGATC
>PYAF01002236.1:515956-545776 GCA_007407185.1 Glycine tomentella
GACTTTCAATTTAAAAATCATAACATCTATTATGACTTACTCATCGAGATATTAATTTAATATTTATCGCAAATGATAAATTAAAAAAAATCCCCCCATATAGTACCTTTGTCATGTATAATTTAAGAAACTAAGCTAAAAATTATCAAAATTTAGTTCAATCAATAAATTTTATTCCAACATCTCAATCAAATTCCCTTTGTTTGATTCACATGTGTTTTTTTAGACCCCTAATTTTAATAATATAGGATCATTATTTTTTTCCAAAAAAATATAAATATTAGTTTAAAAGACTTCACCTTAAAATCACTTCAAAGCTAAAAATATGCTAAACTAACCCTATTCTTTGGTTTGACTCCATCATATTGAAAACTTCATAATTCAATACCTATAACCAATTAGAATAGATCAATTATTTTAGAACCAAATCAAACTATTAAAGACTTTGAATCCCACTTGTTAACATCCTTAATTTATATATTTTTTTTTTCTTCTATTTAGCTTTTAATTCAAATTGTAGTTGTTCAATGATATGATGATAATTTTTCCTTGATGTGTTGAACTTTGTCTATCCGATTATCATCCTAATAATATAATAAAAAGAAAGTAATAAATAAAAATGAATAATTATTCTATCTCAAAAGTTACACTCTTTATATATACACATAATATAGGTTTTACTATTTTAGAATTCACGGGTCTTATCTTATTATTAATGTGATATTAATTCTTTATTATATGATAATATTATCTTAATTTAAGGATTATGTCTCTAACATTGACATTATCAACTGTAATAAGATCGAACAATCCTCATATGAGTATTGTTCGATTATATAACTATCTAAGGGTTCTAGATCCAAGTGGGATAAAAAACAAAATATGACTTCTCATACAAATCTTACTACACATTAATTAAACAAAGCATTAAATAAAAAATTAAGTACATTTAATTTCTTAAAAAAATAAAACGTTTTTAATATTTACTTAGTACTACTATTAATTAGGATAATTCGTAGGAAGAGTTAGCAGGAGAATATAAAATTATTAAAGAAAACACTAGTATAATTTATCTGGATGGATCTGTCTCACAATCACACGACCGACGTTGTTTTTAGCCATACAACAAGGGTATCTCCAAGAACATTGGTTGTTATATTTTTCTTGGCTTTTGCCGCATCATGTACAGGAGCAAATTAACATCCTTTATATTTGAGGTGCATCCCAAACTTTTATTACTAGAAAGTTACTTGTCATATGATTTATAAATTGGTTCCATGGCAACTTCAATCAATATCTGGACCGAACATGTTAGTTTAGAATTCGTAACGTATAACAAAATAGATTGCGTGATCCAATCACTTGAAAAATATCACCATTATGAATTACTCCAAGCCAAGTTCAGGTTACTACATATCATCTCAAATTAAGACCACGCTTGTGGTCGCCAATCATGCAACGTAGAATTTAATTAATGGCCAGCTTTATTAATATTAATCAAATGTTTTTTTTTTTTGCCGAATAATATTAATCAAATGTTTTACTACAAGTAATAGTAAAAGCAAAAAAAAAATCATTATTTCATATTTTTTTCAAAATAAAACAAATCCTGGGAATACTTTTTTATTTAGACGTCCAACATATTTTCAAGAAAAACGATTTTTAAGAAAGTAAGTATTGTAAGTTTAATTGCCTTTTCGGTATAACATTTACACCAACAATACATAATAAATATGTTTTCACTGGTGGTGTTTAAGTTTTAAATTTTAACAACCTTATTTTTGGACCAGCTTCGATTACCGTAACTTTCCCTTAACATTTAACAGTCATTAAATTTACTTATTTAATTACTGCTATTGCGTCAATTATCATTTTGTTTCTTAAATTTATTTTTCCTTTATACTCCAATAGGTAGACGTAGACGTTAATAGAAGTCCAATACAAAAGCAGCGACAAATAGTGAAATAGGAGAGAACCTTCTAAGTTATAAGTAGACTTGTGTTGGTAACGTCAATGATTTGCCTGCCACTTTTATATAATAAGGCTATCATTATTGTCATTTGTGTTAAGTTGCTTCTTGACGTTGAGTGATTGTGTCCACTTAGCTTGGATACCATTTGTAATATTACAATCATCACGGCTTAACCAATTTCTTTTTTCAAGAAAATTAATACAATCATTACTGATGCGAAACTTGCTACTCAATGTCCATTCCTCATGCGTCATAATTACCCTTCTTTTTCTCAGTTACAACTTAACAATAATTATTAACTACTTTTCCTTTTTACTTTCCTAAAAAAAAAAAAAAAAAAAACTTTTATATGACCATAACATAACAACAATACTATATTAAACTTCAAGTTATCACACGTCAGAGGAATGACAAAGTCTCAAACTTATAGCATATTAACTTTATGAAAAAATTAACGGGCTGATAAGAAGATTTACCGAAACATTATAGAACAATTTGTTAAGTGCTAATAATTCAAAATATTCATTTATTAATGGGTATTTAAAAACTATCTAATGATTAATTTTATTCGTTTATTTATTATAAAACATATGCTAATTAAGTATCAAATTGTGTAAATTTATACATTAAATAATATTTAAAAAATAGACTACATTATACTTTTGGCCTCTTATAATATCCAATTTTAGTTTTTGGTCTTCATTTTTTAATTCGGCAATTTTAACAGGGACGGAACCAAAAGTGTGTAAAAGGGAGACCAATTTTTCTTACATAATTATTTAAATATTTAATTTCTAACAAATAATGATTTATTAATAATAAGTTAAAGAAATATTTGTTATTAATTTTATGGATAAAATTAAAGATATATAGGGTATATTACTATAATATTTTTAAACAAATATCAACTTAAAAACTTATTTTTCTTTTATGTTTTTTATTAATATTATTTATTTTTATTTTTATTTTCTTTATATACACAAAAAAGTTCTAGTTTTGAAGAAAAAAAAATATTTTAGACTTTTTATATTTTTTTTAAAAAAAGTCTAATAATTAGTAAATATTTGTTTGTTATAGTTAAAATTGTAACATTAATTATGACATAACATTAAATAGATGGCGTGTAAAAGTGTTTAGACGTGTGGATATTTTTGTTTTTATTTTTTATTTAGTAATTAGGAGGTATATGGGATTTTTTAATTTGACATCCAATTATTTTTTTTTCAACCAGATTGATGTATTTTAGAGGTAAAGTGATACCTTTCATACTCAGACCAGGATAATCAAACCTAGACTTTGATTAATTATTATATTATTCTAGGCCAGGGTAAAGTGTGGATAATCTCGTTGATGTATGCGTTATTTTTTCCAAGACACTACAACGAGCTCAATGGGAAAGGAATAAATTAATAGAGGGCAATCAGCAAGTTAAATTTTCTTGAGTAATGAGTAGATATATATAGAAACCAAACTCAAGAGTCAAGACTAGTTTACACTTAGGTTGCATGCCTTCAATTCGTGGCGTCATGGTATGAAAAATCGTCGTTAGCCACGATGATGATGATGGTCTCTAAAGTGTGTTGAATGTCTATTTTCAGTTTGCAAGGTAAAAAAGATCAACAAAATTTCTAACAACCTTTTGATACAACGTAGAAGCAACAAATGGTTGCTGCAACTCAGACCTTAAATGGTTTGAAAGGGAGGTGATTTTTTTTTTTTTTTTTTTGGTTACAGGTGAATTGGAAATTTGCAAAATAATAAATTATATTTTCAAAAATTATTTTTTTAATAAGATTTTTTTGCTAATGTGGGTTTATCTATTTTAATGTCAACCCAAACACACAAAATGGTGTCCTCTAATTTAAAAACTAAAAAACTAGATTTAGCATTTTATTACAATTAACGTTCTAAAACGTAATTTAAATACAAGAAACACCGAAAAATAATAAATAAATCGAGAATTATGCAAATAAGAAATTCAAACATAATTACACAAATTAGCAATGCGAAAATTAAACAAGAAAACAAAAAATGTGAAAGAAAAAAGCATATATACGCCACAAATAATGATGTTTGATAAGTCTTAAGGATCAAGAATTGAACAATTTTTTAAAAGATCAAATGATAAAATTCAATGATAAATAGTTGTGTTGATTGATTTTTCTCATCAATAATAAGATTAATAGAGGACACACACCCATATTTTAATTATATTTCTTAGTTTGTATGGAAAACTTTAAATAATATATCAAATTAGTGGTATAGTTTTTATGATTTTAAAAATTCTGATTTTGTTAATTACTTTTTAAGTTTTCTTTCATGTTAATTGTTTTTTTGTGTGAATCAAGTTAATTGTTTTAAAACATCATATTTCTAAAACAAAAAATGCAATAATTTTATGTTGAAATCTTTTGTTTTTTAATCTCAACTATTTATTTTCTCAACTTTTTAAATTTCCAAATTTACTCTTTTCCTCTCAAATTTAATCTTCTTATATTTTTTTTTTGCTCTTGTTATGTATGTAAAGACTGTGTATAAATTTATCATAATTGAAATATTTTTCCATTAACTATTTTTTGTGTACTATAATGCACAAGACACCTATTAATTGCTTTCAAAATGAAATACCTATTAATTAGTTTCTAAAGTCCATCAGTTTCTATTTCTTTGAATGGTTTGGAATCCATCTCTAATCATATACGTTAAGATTTGTTCATAAAATAATTCTTTGAATTAGTTTCATAATCTTCATCAAAAAAATATTTGTTCGTAATCTTGAGCAAGATGACATTTAAGATATAATTTATTTCTTGGTAAGTTATGTACGTCTCATAAATCTTATACTTTATATGGGTCTTTTTTTAATGCTATTATTTAAATTTAACTTATTTTATTTTTTATTTTAGTCCTTTAAATATATTTTTGCTGTTAGTCCCAGTAATTTTCTTAAATTTTAAATATTTTGTTGTTAGTCTTTGCAGTAACAACGTTATTAACAGGTAACGTAATAGAAATATATGTAGTTTATTGATTTATCAAGTCATTAAAGAGAGTCTCATAGGACAAATATGTGTAGCCTTTTTAGTTTTTTGTAATGTGTTTTTAAATTCTAATATATTTATAATAATTGATAAATGATTAAAAATACGGTTTATAAAGAAAATACATGTGATTATTTAATTAGACTTCTTGAGGATATAAGGAGTCAATAAATTGTCAACGTCAATAATACATCATCAATTAAGGTTGTTGTTACTTAAAAAAATTATAAGGAAAAAAATAAAAAATAATCTTTGAAAGACTAAAACTAAAAATAGAATATTTTATAAGGATCAAATTGTTATCTAAGCTAAAAATGTATCTTAATTCAATTACTTTAAATCATAATTTTCCCTTAAATTCAAAAGTCTTGTATCATTTTAATTTCATAATATTGTTAACAAATAATATTGTTTTTAAAATATTTTATTTTAAATTTTATTAAAATTGGAAAACTCATATAATACACGAAAGACCTTTTGATACATTTGCTAAAAGTAAAATGCTCAGGATACAAAAGGACATACTCAAAATATGAAATTTCCGTAAAAGAATTGTTAATATAACTAAATAATTTTCCACAAAAATTAACTGAACATGTAATGCTATATCTTTGGTGTTAATTATTGGTACAAATTTATATAATCAGAGATGGATATTTCGTCATATTCCAAAGACTGAGGAATATTCTTCTTCTTATTTTTTTTCGGAGTCAAAATGATTATTGACTTCTGTCCAAAGAATACTAATGAAAGCGATTTGCTAACTCCCCAAAATGATGGGTTGATATAATTTAGATCTATGGTCAAATCACACTTACCTTGCAAAACCAAAATAATGAGCTAACTCCCCAATTAATTTATCTTTTATACTCCACATATGTTTTTTCGTCTAAGGATTATTTGTCCATCATTAAAATTTATAATATTTATCAATTTATTGCTTAAGTTTTTACATACAATTTTAATAGTTGAATGATAATGCATTCACGCCGTAAAATAATTATTCTTGTTTAATTTTAAATTATTATTTAATTTTAAGATAATTTTATAAAAGTTAATAAATTTATTATATATGGTGATTTGTAATGAAATAGCAATGTAAAATGTATAATTTTTCCCTCTAATTTTAATAATTTTCATAAAAAAAATATGTTTGAGGTTCTTATCAAATTTGAAAAATATCAATTTTATCTTCATAAAATTTTTAGTATTAATTTGATCCATATAAAAATAAAACATATTTTTTGTTAATCCTTGATGATAACTTTATTAAACATAATTTAATTTAATTAATAAACTTACACATGTAATTTGATTACAAATAAATTAAATAATTTATTATGGTTAAAATTCCAAAATGAATTAAATAATTTTTGAAGGTTAAATATTTTCAAAAATTGTAATTTTTTATCACTTCTTAAATGATTTTCTTGCACTTCCTGCTGAGATTAGGGAAGAAAGAGGAAACAATAATGAATGTTGTTATCTTCTAATATGATTAAAAAGATAAAAAAAAAAAAGTAAATATATATGTTAGTGATGTAAGTAAACTATCTAACGAAATTACAATTAAAAATCAATAAAAAATTTTTTTGCATGATCAAATTAATATAAAAGATTTGTGAGAATAAAATTAATAATTTTTTAATTTTATAAAGATTCTAAACATGTTTTATCCTAAAAAATATTGTCATCTTTTACAGAATTGGCTGCCTGTAAGAAAAAAAAGTTTGTGGCTTTGATACGACCATAATGTGAATCAATCTAAGTCTTGAAAAAGTTATTTAGTGTTATAATTCTATCACCTGTGCATGTCCATTATTCAACGGTGGAAGAAGTTACATGTATCAATTCCTAGTTGAAAATGTTATGATTTGAATGACCGTAACTATGCTTAAAGTTGGGGTTTACGTGGCTTAATTTGTTCCCCTATAGAAAAAGACATCTAACTGTCTACAAATAATAAAGAGTTGAAGTGGGGAACCCAACCCCACCAATTATTGTTCTAAAATGATTCTCTTTCAGCTACCGAAAATGAAATAGTGGTTATAATTGTCATCAAAAGTTAGTGTAAAAATATAATTGGTATGAAAATAGTGGTTTTTAAGGGAGTGTCTAGATTAGATTAGTGGTGATTTATGAACCGATCTTCTTTATTGGAGTTAGGCTGTTGGAGATTAGCTCGCGTGTGTTAAGTTTATAAAAGCGAATAAGGAAAACAAATAGTTGGATGGGCTTTGGAAGATTTGACCTAAATGTTGAATGAACCCACTCAGACATTCACAAAGGACCTCTCTAGTCTTTGTGTTTTTGTATCCGAGAAACACTATAGTCATTTAATTTATTTTTATTGGTATAAAAAATTTCTAACTTAAACTAAACTATTGATGTAAATATTGCAAATATATATTTTATAGTTTATAGAATATATTAATAGTATGATCCAATGGCATTGTATATTAATTTTATATACAAAATAAAAACTTCCGTTCACGTCAAAAAAATAAAAAAACTTCTGTTAGCGTGACATTATATTATTAGCATAATAATACTAATTATTTTATTTTTTTTCATGAAATTTACATTAATAAAAAAATTGATTTTCAATAGTGTCAAATGATATGTATGATTCATGTAATCAAGCTGAACCTCATCTAGTGAGATAAAAAAATTTTGTTGTTGTTGCATAAAATTTACATCAATATAGATAAGTTTAGTACATGAATTTTTTCTTTGCAGTGAAAAGAAATAAATATGTATTGTGCAACAAAAACGAGTGGCTATTACTAATATATTTGTATGATGGTATAAGAATTTATTCTAATTTATTATTGGACCTATAGTTTCACCAGTTATTGAGCCATTATTTTTTTAACCCAATTTTTAAAACTGAGGCAACCAATCTAAGAACATGAGAAATTCTTTTGGATAGAAAAAACCTTATAATCCAAACCTATTGCGTTTAGATTTTATCCTAAGTCAAATATTTTTTAAAATACGTTTAGATTTTGAACAATTGGGCAATTTAGTGTATATTGGTTAAGTCAAATATTTTTCGTTTTCTCTTTAAACTGAATATTACTTTAACCTATATATATTTCCTTTATGGTATATGTTTATCAATCCTGTTTTTCTTATTCGAAACCTACCCTCTCACTCTCATTCATGCTAGTAGACACGTCCTTTTTAATGTAATTTTGTGATGCTCCAATTGAATGGATTGATTGAGAGATACGTGACATATATTAACATGTTTAAGTATAACTCGGGAGATTTTTGAGTTAAAAGTTGAAACATAACCTTTAATAACTCAGAAACTTGTCCCAAGAAATTATGAATGTTATAGTTGTAATATATTTTAAATGATATGAACATGCAATTATTCCATTACCCTAAATATTTCATAGAAATATGTTGTTGCAAGCACTTGTTTTTTCAGAGAAATAAATTTACAAGCATTATTTTCTTTTACATACTTAAATCAGGAAATAGATCTAAATCTAATTGTAGCCAATTAGTGGTACAGCTTATATTATAGAGTACTTTATTTCGTGCATTATATTGCATATGTAAACTTCATTTCTTCTTCTTTTCTTTCACTGGTCCCCTTGGAATCTTGGTGAGAACTTTAGTATCCAATGTGTTGAACAATCTCTGCACGTCTTGGTTTCCTTTGCTTGCTAGATAATTCACCTCATATTCATATCTCTCATACATAATGGGAAGAGTCATCAGGCAGAGGAACACTGTAGAACAAAGATATAGCAGATCAATAAATTGATAAGGTTCAATTAGGAAGGTTGATACATTGATAATAAAATTAAATTGGGATCTCACTGATATATAGAAGATTCAAAGTGGTAAAATAATTCCCAATAGCTGATAAGATCCAGAGACCCGCAATTGTCTGAAATTCAATGACATGATGTTAACCAACAATTAATTAAGAAAATATTCTGACAAGAAATGTGAGAGTAATTGAAAATGGTTTCTCAATACCACAAAGAAGAGTGTGAGGTCTTTCCCAGTTGAGATGTCATAAAATCTCCTTAAGAACGAGTTGAGCTTTTGAAACAAGAATCTAAAGGTGGGTTCGGGGATTTGAAAATCATAGATTTGTGGCAGGTTCCTGCAAAGAAGCTTATTAATTTATTTGCTCCACAAAATAAAGAAAGATTATAAATTAATGTATACAAAGTATATATAAGATCACATTACCATGTAATAAGTCCAGCTGCATTATACCATACGAATAGGATGAGCATAATGGCCACGAGGATGTGACAAAGTAGAGTAAGAAAATTGTATTCGACCACTTCAAAGAGGAACCAAATGATGGAGAACCCAGCTACCATTGCTGCCGATAATATCTTGTCTTTCCATAGCAATATATCAGCAACTGAAAAATCAGATCAATCTATCACAAAAAAAACTTTTGAAAGAAAGGTACGTTTTTCTACATTTGGTCTTTGGAATATAAATGAACAAAAATGCATCCAATGGTTTGAGTTTACTGCATATTCGGTTATCTTGAGAAAACCGTCAAAACAACACTTTGGTTAAAAGTAGGAAAACTTTCTACCAATCAATGTAAACCATCAAAAGTCAAAACGACCCTTAAAAATGTAAAAGTACAGGAATAAAAATAAAAAGTAAAAATACAATAAATGTTTTTTTTTCTAACAAAAAATTATCACTTTACTTAAAATGAATCCTAAAGAAGGATGTTAACATTTTCCTTAAAATTTTCAGATCCTCCATGTTAGAATTTAGAAACATAAATTAAGACGTAAAAAGAAAAAAGTGGTGAAGTTGCTAAAATATCTTACGCTTTCCTCCGCCAAGGACTGCATGTAGTGGTCTTTGACGGTCTAACAATCTTGTCCTCTGTGCAGTTTCACGGGAACGGATTGGCATGATTACCAATTTGAATGATTGAAATTATCTTCGTACGTTGTGTTAATTTGTTGGTTCTCCTGAACCAAGTTCTAGCACTGTTATGATTCATGCGTCACGGTGCCAACTTATATGTAATGTACGAAAGGATATTTGGGGTTCTAAGCTTTGTAACCAAGAAATTTAATTTACTACTTACTCATTCCATGGGGGAGGAAAGGTATGGCTTTGGCATGGTTTTCAAGTTTTACTTCCTCGTGCCCACATATGATTTAAGATACATTGTTAGCGTCTCACGTTTACCCTTATCTATGTGTCTAATGTTATGTTGGTTTTTTTATTTTTATTTAGAGACTTTTCGTGGGAATCATATCTACACCTGAGAAGGACGGAGACTTGCATGTTTGTGCTCGATGCAAATATTTGACATATGATATACAAAATATTACAATTATGATTTCAAATTCTATAATTTTTTTTTTGTATCACGCTACAATTTTAGATCGATAATAGTAATAACAATGTCGTCGTGTGTGTTTTTCACAACCATATAATTGTATCTCACAATCATTCAATTATTAATTGGACGTGCTTACAAACTTTGTTAATTTTAATATCTTTGAACTCAACCCACATCCCATGACATTTTGTTTTTGACAAACGACCCATGACATAAGATTGATGCTATACGCGTGTTGCTATTTTCACCCCCTTTTTTAATTCAAAAAACAATGAAAAGTTCAAATTACCCTCCTCTCAATTCTCATCTCCCTCCAACCCCTTCCTCCTTTCTCTTCCTCTCCCCTCCTCACTTTCTGAATTGTGATTCAGCAAACACCCATCCCATCCCTTCTTCCAGGTCCATCGGCCATTGTTGCCACCAAAGCTTGACGTCGGAGTCGGAGAAGTTCTTGTTGTCTTTTATTGCTTACATTTAATTAATTAAATTATTTTTTTATAATAAGTTGAATGAATAGTTAAGTCTAAGGTTTAATTAAATTAAAATAAAAGAAATAAAACGTTGATAAAATTAAATATTGAACCAAAATTAAGATTTTTTTTAAAATAGAAAGATCAAACATTTTTATTTAAAAATGAAAAAACCAAAATTGCATACTAGAAAAAATAGAGATTAAAACTGTATTTAAGTTTATGTTTGATAAAACACTAGCTTTTAATTTTTTATATTTTCTTTTAGTTTTATCCTCGATATATTTATTCATTTTTCTTATCACATTTTTAAAATAAATCATGATTTTTTTTAATATTTTATACTTTTCAATTACTTTAACAACTAATTTTATCAAAAAAATCTAATTTAACAAATTAACTTTTGAATTAATTTTGTAAAATATAAGTCAAGAAAAATTATCCATAAAAGCAAGTGGTTTTGATTTTTCACTTTTTTTACTTTTGTTTCTGTAAACATAATCATAAAGAAAACTCAAATGTTGACCATCCATCATGATCATGTTGCACATTTCGCATAGCCGAAAGTCATTCGGCCTTCAGCGTGACATGCTACAGAATGTCTCTTAATTTAAAAAGTAAATACAACATAAGAATTTTTTCCCATGTTTGAACTGCATATTTATCAGACATTGTTGAGTATGAAAAATTCCAGTCTCCAACATTTAAAAATCCTAAATTCTTTATCAGAACCAAATTAGTCGAGATCATTAGTTATGAAAATATTATATATTACATAAACTTATATTTATATATACAACATTGATCTTCATATATGACAATAAAAATAAACAAACGTTTTTACAGATTTGACATTAATTAATCATTGTATATATCAATTTGGCTGTTTGAGATGTTATGTAGAGCGGGGACGGGATTTGAACTCCTTTTCGTGGCTTAACTGTGATGAGAAGGCACACGCTATCACAGTGATTGTTCAGTGGCTTATGTCATGTCGTTCGCATTCTGTGGTATTAGGCGCCACCTAATTTCTTAATAATTTATTTGATGTTCATTGATTTAGCTTAATATTTCTTATAAAACAATTATAGTCCTCGACAGTCAACATGATAACCAATATGCACTTATATTTAAACTATTAATAAAACTTTAATTGCTCGTAAAAAGGTTATGAGTTATAATACTGTGTATAAAAAGAACCTCGTGGCTTCTTTTTCTTCTTCTTTTTTTCAAATAATAATATTTCTATAAATTAGGCTCTCTAGTCTCTTGTCTGACAATGCCTAACCAAACTCTCGCAAACTTATGGGTGATAAAAAATCATCAAATGTCTTTGATCTACCAAGAGTTCAACATAAATCCTCTAATAAAAATGTAAACAACCGGTCAAAAAATGGAGGCTAAAGTAATTATCAATACTTGTTAATATAGCCATGCGATAATCATTTGTTTATGATTTGTGAGCTTCTACAAAGCGGGAAGACATTGAAGTTACATTTTTCTAACGTAACACTGTTAACATTATCAAGCTCGTATAATAATTTGTTCATTTTGATACTTACACAAAAACTAGTGCTTTTTTTTATATTGATGCAGCTTATAAATGATTAGGCAGACACGTTTGTTTCATAATGATGGTGGCAAACCTATACGGCTATAACCCCATGGCATGACCTGAGTCAAATATATATATAACTGTAATCTATTAGCAATGAACACACAATAATAAAGCAAGGGGGGTCCTCCGCAAATTCATGATGATAGCACTAATCCCCATCCACATAACATAACACTTGGCCATTGATGAAATTGCTTTTATAGTAGTCAGCAGCCTTATCCTAAGGTCAGGTAATGTTTTTGTTTATTGTTTACAAATTAGATTCTGTCCCATACCATAATACCAAGCTCCCCCTCCCACTATAAATAGTGAAGAGAGCCACACCCGTATGCATCCCTGTGTGTCTTAATCTTAATTAAGAGTCTCACGAATCACCTCTCAATTTTCTCCTTCTTAGTCTCTCTTTGAAAATGAAGACCTCATATGCAACATTGTGCATTATGCTTACTTTGCTCCTTCTAGGTCAGAATGAGTTGTGTATGGCGGCAGTGACGTGTAACGCGTTGCAGCTGAGTGCATGTGCCAGCTCCATCACGTCCTCAACCCCTCCTTCAGCTGTTTGCTGTAGCAAACTGAAGGAACAGAGGCCTTGCCTTTGCCAGTATTTGAAAGACCCCAACCTCAAGAAGCTTGTTAACTCTCCTAATGCTAGGAATGTAGCTAATGCATGTAGTTCCCCATTCCCCACTTGCTAGAAACAATTGAGTATTTCACTAGTCTCTGCTTGGTGTGGTCGTGCTACAACACTGTGTGCCCCTTGTCAGTTGTTGGAGAATTTGATCTTGTACCACCTCTGTCTGCATCTATTAATGAATATATAGTTTGCTGATTATGAGCGCTCAGCTTTAATTTACTTGGTCCATCGTACAAAACTACAAATAATTTCTCTTCAATTGCCTCGACTCTTTCTGTGAGATTAAATTATAATTATATCTCTTTACATAACCAGCTATGACTTATGACTAATTACTAATTAGTGGTAAATATAGTTCAACAAAAGAAAAGGATGAGAAGAACAAATTTGTGTCAATTACTTTACATTGAGGTATTTGCTTAATGATATCAGATCGTCTTTTTCTTCTTATGCCGCGACATTGCCTTTTGTATCTCTTTTAATTATAAGAGATAAGAGTTAAAATAACAGTGATAACAATAACTTTCAAACATTCTGATGTTTAAGGAGGTGCTTAAAATTGAAGATTTCTTCTCTTTGCTGAACTAACTGGTACACATTTTTCATCTTTATCTTTCTAGACTTATTGTTTGAAGGGAAAAGAAAAGAATTTTTTTTTTCTACAAAAAGAAAAGAATATAATAAGAGTGAATGGAATGAAACTTAGAGATTTTTTTTTTTTTTTTGCCCTTTTTATAAAATAAGAGAAATTATATAGTTAGTGGAAAACTAAACGATGAACCAACGGTATGTTTGTATTTTTAAAAATAAAATATTATTTAAATTTATTTTGTGATAATTAGATAAAATAGAAGTCTTAATATTATTTTAGAATTTAAAAACAAATAGTTTTAAAAGAAAAGATTAAACCATGGAAGTTTTTCTTCTTCTTCTTCTTCAAAACTTATCCTACTATGTTCATGAAATAGTGTTCCTACAAAACCCAACAGCAATCTATCTGTTCCTTATCTACCCAGACCACAGACTTGCCTTTCCCCAGATATCCAGCCGAAGACATTGCCTGACTCCTTCACTTACCTCCCTTCTTTCACTCTCAACCGTCAGAAAACATATTGCATTTAAATAAGCCAACATACCGTGCACATAATAATGATAATACAGTAATAATAATACAATGCCAAAATATCTAGATATTTAAAATTTAGGCTCCGACATAATAATTGATAAAAGCCAATTAATACCAAAATCAAATATCAAGATAGAGTAACCTTACTCGTATAACAAATTTTTGCAACAAAGTTTCTGCACATTCATTTTCTATCTCCATCCCTCGTTATCTAATCGCACATTAAGATTACTCATCAAGATAATAAAAAGAGAAAAAAAAATATATCATCACCACACAACAAGAAAGTGAGAGCCTAGTTAATCCGCCCTTCACTTTTGAAAACTCGAGTAAACATGCTTTGCAAGAAATTTACTAGTAAGAGCATCTCCAATTAAATTTAAGAACTAGTTCATACTTTATGTTATGATCACCGTTGGAGGAAGCTAACATGATTTCCAACTATAAGAACTGGTTCTTATATGAACAATTAGTTCTTATGATTAAACTAAGATATTTTATGAGATAGATGATAATAAGTGTGACCCATTTTAAGTTCTTAGATGATTGCATCATTAGAATAGAAAATTACTAGAGTTCTTAAACTTCAAGTACATCATTGGAGATGCTCAAGCTAACTTCTACTACAACAGCACATGCAAGTGAGACACAAAAAGCATGTAGCTGGAGGATGCCAAAACTTTAAAACTAGAAGATTAAAATATATTAATTAAACCACCAACATACTACTACCATGACCATCTATCGATATATTTCAGGCATTCTCCTATTACAGAATAAATACTATATATTCATCCATTATCCAAAAGCAAAAAGAGGAACACCAAAATTGAGTAAATAAGTCCAATCCGTTAAAACCAAGAAATAAACCATTCAGGCCTTATCAGAGTCAGGACCTTGGTGGTGGTGTTGCGTGGCCAATCCAAGTCCTTCATTGTGGTGCTTCTCCCAGAAACCAGTGTCAGCCTTGGAGTGTGACCAATAGTACAAAATGGCGGTCAACATGGACAACAAGGTCAAGGCAGCTCCAGCAGCAAACACACCCTTGCGTAGGGTAGCACAAGACAAATCGTGATTCACAAAATACCCTCTGTACTTTGTGTGGTATGCATTCCTTGCAGACCCTGCTAACAGACACGCCTCTGCCGCCAAAAAACTAATCCTGATTTCACAGTAGTAATTATTGAAACAACAAATTAATAAAATATTTCCAAATTTTCAATTCAATTTCGTCTTCTGATAGCAAAACGCAAAATCAATTCATAACTGGTGTAGCTGAGGTGAAAGTAAAAGTCTATCTAGTAATCTATGACTCTTAAGTTATGTTCAGTTTTTTGTTGCTAAAATAATTGCAAGATTAATTCGTAGGGATTTAATTATTTAAAGGTGAAATTAGCAGTGCGTGTGATTAATTGAGTGTTACCATGAGAGGATGAAGGAGATGACGGCGCAAGTGGCGGAGCAGCCAGAGACGAGGCCTTTGCCGCAGCAAAGGCATCGCGTGACGCCGTTAAGGACGGTGTGGCTGAGGAGAAGGAGGGAGACGGCGGCGAGGCCGTAGACGGTGGAGGCGTCGGTGGTGTAAAGGCAGAAGGTTCGGTCGTCGTACTGGTCGGGGACCACTTTGGCCTGAAAAGGAATCAGATATCAGAGCTCAATTGCGGAAACCAAAGCGAGAGAGGGTAGGGTTACCTCGCTACGACGTCGTTCGGCGCCAACGGCGAAGACGAAGGCTATGAGATGCAGAGCGATGATGAGGACTAAAATGGTTACAGAAACTGCCATGATTGCTCTCTTTCTCTCACTCCACTCACTGCCTTTTTTTCTTTCTTTTTTGTGCTCCTTCTTATGCAATATGTTATCTTCACACTCTCTTTAGCTCCGGCTTTTCCTCAACCCATTTCTTCTTTTTCCTAAATTCATTGCATTTGCAAAAATTTCTTTTTTATTTTTTTAACTCTTTTATATAATGTATCAAACAAAAATACTAGTTATTTTGGTCCATTGTTCATCTTGTTCGAACAGACCCCGAAACTCAAAAAATATTTCCATAAATACATATAAATTTATTCATCACATTAGGATTAAGTTTATATTTTTGTGAGATATGAATTTATTCTTTATTTATTAGACAAACCTTTATTGATTAAATATTAGTCTTAAAATTTTATTTTTTTTGTATAATTGTCTTAAAATGGTAAATAAAAAAAATAGCATTGTTCTAATTAATAATGAAAAAATGTGTGGACCATTGTTTTTATTCTTTATTTGTTATTAAGAATGTTAATGCATGTTAGGATTTTGGTTAAATTATTCATAATATCGTTAAAATACTAATTAATGTTATTTTAATTTGAAGCACACACTTGACTTCATTAGAAAAGGTTGTCGTGGACACTAGCGTGTGCAGATGTAAAAAAGTGATCACATAGTGTATTAAACTTACAATTAGCAAACGAGAAGTGGCAAATGCAGGAAGAAACGGCTAGCAAATAGTAGTAATCTCTTGCCTGTGGGCTGTGGCCACATCACACGCCATTGTCGCCTACTGTCTTTCTTCTCTATGCACTGTAAGTTGTAACTCATATTTCAATTCACAATAAAGTGAACGCTTACGTTATTTTACAAGTATGATTGTCGGTGTGGATATTGTACTAGAAATCTAATTAATTACTACATTTATATCCTCGCTAATAAACTTAATAATAAATTATGATATATAAATAAAAAATGATGAGTGAGTTTACGGTTATGTTGAGCAAAAGCGGAAAATCTACCTCAAAGTTAAAAACTGATAGTTAAAAGTTAAAAAAGTTAATTTATTAAATTATAATTATTTAATAAAATTAATTGTTAAAAAAATTAAAAAGGTAAATTGAAATAAAAATAATAAAAATATGATTTATTTAAAAAATTTGATAAATATATTAAAAATAAAAATAATAAAAATTATAAAAAATTAGAAGTTTCAAACAAATATTTGAAAAACGTTATTTCAAGTAAACTGAAAAATTAATTTATTAAATTGTAAGTGTTTGACTAATTATTGAAATAAATGAAAAATATAAAATAACATAAATAACATATTTAAAAATAATAATAATAAATTAAATAAATATTTCAAAAATAAAAAAGAAATAAAATATAAAAAAACTAAAAACTAGAAGCTAAACCATTTAATGTGTGTTGACAAGATGAACATCAAGTGGTGAATTGGTGATTACAAATTAATCTGCAGAGTACTTCATTGACACAGCCTCTCTAGGTGAATGATCATATATATCTTATTTTGCTTGCAAAATTTTATTAAGAATGTCCCACGTGCTTGCTTGAAATTTTTGTCATAATTGCCAAGCATAGTAATGACATTTTTATCAATAGATGAGATAATTGCATGTGGGATCGATGAACTGGTACCAATGGTCTTGAGCATGGGGGGGGATGCCTTGCGCATAGGAGTTGTTATTTCTTTTAATTCATGAAGGCTCTATCTAAACATCGTCACACCTTGTGGCTTTTGCCATGTTTAGTGTTACTTATAATAATATTTTTCTTTGCTGATAAAAAATAATAATAAAAATCAATGTGGTTTAAGGCTCGGCAGGTTTTGGTGTCATCAACAAAGTCAATAAGGTAATAGCCAACAAGAGAGCATTAATTTAGACCCTCCGAGCAGGATAACTAAATCCATTGAGCTTAATTGAACTTGAGTGCGATTACTGATTGAGTATTTATGGTAGGGATACTGGTGGTTTCATCATATGAGGAAGTCATGGTGGAAGAGGTATGGATCAAATGCTGTTAAGCCAAGGTAATTGACACATATGGAGTAAATTATTAAGGGAGTTCTCATTTTTTATTTCATTGATATTATACCTAGAGTACATTTGATAAGAGATAAGATGATAAAAGATAAGATGTATCCTAATCTAGACTAAAGCTGCAAGCCTGCATCAATTAGATAAGATCTACGTTTAAATTACAAGATAAGATATTAATAGATGAGATCTTCATTTTTAGATTACGGAATCATGTTTATCCCTTATCTATTTAGTTAGCAATAATTATGACGGTTTAGTTAGGATTCTATATCCATTTAGTTCCAGTAGCTTCTTGTCTTCTTATACAATAAATATGTGATGAGTTCTTTGTACCTGCATGGAGCGGCTCGATATGGATAGGAATCCTGACCTTAGGTATGTTGCAAGATTAATTAATATTCATTTATGGTTTTCTTCCATTTTTTTTTTATTTCCTTGAGCAATGACCTTTATTGCTTGCATAATGTGGTGTTTTACTCGGTTTAATGCTTTGTTGTTTGGTTCTTTGACAGGCAATTAGGGAAGGATAGTGACCGTGATTTTATGAACTCATCAACTAGTGATTACGGCAGAAGTAATACATGAGGGAACAAAGGAATCTTCCTCATCTAGTGATGATGGCGAATCTGTCAATTCTCCTGGTTACTTGATTTTTTAGTATCTTGAACTGGTAACCCTCTCAGAAGTTGTGATTTACAAGCATCAAGTTGGATATCTGTAGCCTGGTATTCTTCTTTACTCGTGTGCTTTGAGTGTTTGGCATTCAGTTTTTACAGATGAACAAGGGAATGACTTGTTCTGCGTTTTACTTGTATGCATCCAATTTGCATACAAGATCTTGGATACCAACCGATCCAACAATGAAAGATCTTGGATTCTTGATGCCTTCTTTCTGACATATCATTCCCATTATTAACCCATGGGGGGTAGGAAGATTTTTGCTTCATTTGTGCCCATAGCGGATTTGGCTTTATAACAAAGTTCAAGAAAAGATAGTAGAATAGTGTATTACATTAAACATGTTTTCTTTGAACGAATAAATTTCCTATTTGAGATTGTTGTGTTAAGATGTTAGCATTAAACCATTAACTAGTTTGTCATGCGTCGCTATATGTAAAACAACAACTAAGCAATTTCCCCTCGCCATAATTTGCTGTCTTGTGTATGTACGTTACAATTATTTGAGAATATGGCTTATGTCTTGGCTTATGTCTTGGCACCTGTTAGTTGTGATAATTCTTCCTTAGTTTTGTTATTTCTTACCACTGTGCATTATTTTATTGGTTTCAGTGATTTTAGCAAATTTATTAGCCCATTTTTGTAAGATGTGATCCTCTTGTGTCTTGTTTAAATTTATGAAATTTCATTTTGGATTAGTTGGGGTTCTTTATTATTTCTCCTACAAAAACTTATTTTTTTTATCATTGGAACAAATTTCTATTTAAGCACACATTGCCAATTATTGGTTCATAATAATGAAATTATTGTGAGATGTTGCATCTGATAACCATAGTCTTTTTCCACTTTGCATCAGCTATGTATTTTTCTTCTTCTTTCAAGTTCACAAAAAAAGAGTATAGGCCACTGTGCCATCACATCCTACTGAGATGGTGAGTGTCCATAAAATGTCTTGCTTCATACAAGTTCAAAGGACCTCTGGACTCATAATGATTGGGGGATATGAATGTCAATTAGCTAGCTCTCTTCTGTAGGCAGTTGGTTAAGGGTTCCTTTGCTGACAACTGACAACTGATTAAAAAAATTATTAAAATTAATTTTATAATATATTAAAATTAATAAAATTATTTTTAATATAAAACTAATTTTATATTTTTTTATATTACTAATTAAAAAATTCATTTATATTTTAAAATATATTAATATTTTTTATTTATATTTAAATATATGTTAATATTTTTTATTTAAATTAAAAAATATGTTAATATTTTTTATTTAAATTGCAAAATATATTAATATTCAATATTAATTTAAAAATATATTAAAATTAATAAAATTAATTTTAATATAAAATTAATTTTATATTTTTTTATATTACTAATTAAAAGTTCATTTGTATTTGAGAATGATTTTTTAAAATTGAGTTCAGAAGAACTAATTTCATTTTTTTTACCTAAAGTACAAAATATATTAATATTTTAAAATTAATTTTAAAATATATTAAGTTCATTTATTTAAAATATTTATTAATATTTTGATCAATACTAGTTTGTTTGCTTAGGTTTGAGATGATTTCAAACAGTTTATTTGTTTTCTTGTTGACAGGAAAAGAATATGCGCCAAGTAGAATTTGTGAAGAGTAATTTTTAATCTTTTTGTAGAGTAAAATTAATTTTGAATATTATTATTATTTACCACCAAGTCAGAACTGATTCTTCTAAACTCAATTTTAAAATATCATTTTGAAAATACAGAAAAACTTTTTAACTGGTTTAGTCGACAAGAATTTTGCCAATGACTAAAAGCAAATGAACCCTTCATTGGAATCTAAAATCAAGAAAAAGTTCTATAGGTAATGCAGCAAAGAAAGACAAGTATAAGAATTCAAATAGAGTTGGGGGCAATTCAGGCATGAATACATCTAACACCATATCCAGTAAAATTCCCCCAACAAATTAAAGCTAAAGTCCTATTATAGAACATCACCAGGACAGAAAAAATGTAGCCTGTTCTCTTTAACAAAACCATACCAACAGATAAGCAACTGATGTAGGACTCATTGATGTTAGCAAACAAACAAATCAGCTAGCACTTGAGAAGCTGCTTGTTAATCTGTACATCCACCATGAACACATTTAAGCCTCAACACTACCTTTTGTCCAAAGCTTCACTGCTTTATTACAATTATTACTTTTCTGATACTTTCAATTATCACGGAAGGAAACAATATAGAAAATTACCAAGGACAGTGCTAAATATCTTTTCTCCATTTTTCATCTTCCTTCTGTCAATTATGCTATTAACTCCAACTTCATCAAGTATGGCATCTAAGAAATGAACCAAGAGGCACTGGATAATGCTAATGATCTATTCTTAAATGGCCAAAGTATAATATTACAGTCACCTTAACATCATCAACGGCTGAAAAACTGAAAATCTGGGTGACTGACTTGATGCAGTCTTAACCAGTCATCAGCACCTTGCAAAAGAGACCGCTGGAGTTCATGTCCACCATTAGGAGTCCACAGAGATCCTTTGAACTTATATGAAGCAAGACCAAAAACAGGTAAAGACATTTTATGGACATTGTCCATCTCAGTAGGATGTGGCATGGGAGCTTGGACTCCTTGTGAACCTGAAAAAAATAATGCATGTCTCAATAAATCAACTGGTGCAAAATAGGTAATGGATCATGGTTATCATGAGCGGCATCTCACAATAATTTCATTACTATGCAGTATGCACCTATAATTGGTAGTATGCACTTTAAATAGAAACATATTGCTATAATTAAAAAAAAAAACACACAACATTTGTAGTAGAATAATGAAGAACCCCAACTAATCATACATATCAAGTAAAAAAACAATGGTAGAAAAATCGCAATTAGCAGGTGCCAAGACATAAGCCATATTCATATAATTGTAAACTAAGGAAGATTGTGAAACCCAAATATGGAATAGAGACACCAATATGCATCTTATCCATTGCATACATGTATCATAGTCTAAGGAAAGGTTCTAAGATAACATTTTATCTTAGAACCACTCATTATGTTACGGATGGATGCATATACACGTCTCTCTTCCACATTAATGGGACATATATCATATGTTGCATGTAGCCAACCCTACACTTCCTAGTGGAAAAGGGCTCAGTTGTTGTACATATGGTAACACAAGATAAACTAATTGCTGATTTAATACCAACATCCTAAGTCCTAACACAACAACCTCAAAAATATGAAATTTATTCATGTAAGAAAACTTATTTAATGTAATACAGTGTTTTATTATCTTTCCCAAACTTTGTTATATAGCAAAACCCACTAAATCATAAAAGAAAAATTCATCTTACCTCTCATGGGCATATAAAGAGAATGGTATGTCAGAAAACAAGCATCGAGATCTTTTAATGTTGGACCAGTTGGTATCCTGTAAATTGGATACCTACAAGCAAAACATAAGAACAGGTCAGTCCCTTGTGTATCTGTAAGCTGAATATGAAAGCAAATAAGTAAAGAAGAATACCAGGCTACAGATATCCAACTTGATGGTAGTATATCACAACTTCTAAGGGTCACCAGTTCAGGGAATTGAAAAGCAAGATCCGTTATCTATCCACCACATAAAAGAAAATATAATCAAACAGCCCAACAAAGAAGGAACAGGAATAACAAATGACCAAAATTTCGTAGAATAGAGTCAGTTAGCACACCTTATCAGCCAAAGGCTCACGGCTGTAAGGAGGGTCCCGTTCAAGATACTCAAAAATCAAGTAACCCTGAGAATTGACAGATTCTCCATCATCACTAGAAAACCCATCTGGTGGAAGGGAATGGTGGTCTCTCAAAGATAATCTGCCCATCCATTGAGGCACCTCTTCTGACAGATGGGGAAGATTCCTCAATTCCCTTTCATGTACAGGTTCACTATCACTGCTACCATCACTACTTGAGTCCCTAAGATCACTGTCACTATCCTCCCCGAGTTGCCTATCAAAGATCCAAACAACAACATAGTCATACAAGTAGCTAACTCTCAGCTTAAAGCATTCAACCATAGAAGTAGTAAAGGTCATCATTGTATTGAGGAAATCAAAATGGTAGAAAACCAAACATCAACAAGCATTTCAATCCTGCAACATACTTAAAATGCAAAAACACCCGATAAAATATATGCAAGGTATCCACTCAAACCCGATTGTTTGGCTTGTATTTGGTTTTGCACCTTTTCAAACAATCACTAAAATGAATCATCTGTGCAGGTCCAAAGCAAGCTATATACCTTGACTGTACAGTTGGCTTCACATTCTGGGAATAAATTTGGATCCCAGAAAGATACGGAACATAGTACTGAACAACACTATCCTTGTCATTCAGTACAAGTGGCACTCCAGCGCCATAAGCACTCCATTCCCGAAAGGATTCCCACAAATCCCCGAGGACGAAGTAAGGCTGAAACTCCGCCCCACACGCCCTGAGTCCTCTTGTCGTCCTCTGCAAGATCCATAAAAAACTTTCATGCTTGACAGTTCCACACACACAGTCATAAGAAAAATGAGAAATTCACAAAAAAGTAATTTTTTTTTCTTTTTCTGCACGAAAACATTGCTCATTTGTTTCTTTTAATTCACGCCAAAAGCATCCCCTCCATTCCTTCCATGGTCCCTTTTATAATTAAACACGGCCATAAATGTTAAACCTTCTTCCCATTGAATGCTTTGGTCACACAAACAAAGACGTGATCTTTAATCGAATTCCAATAAACCCAATTTGAATAAATGAAACACAATTTCACCAACAACCCAGTTTAATAAAAAAAACCTTTCTTTTTCAAAACACTTGTTCCAGTGTCTCAAAAGCAAACCTTAGGCAGACACTGAGCAGGCACGGAGGGTGTGATCGCCAGCAAGAACCGCTCCAGATTACTCAACCGGTTCGCCACCGGTTCACACGAAGGAACCGCGCCATTCTTCTTTGCCTCGTCCGACCCGACCCGGTTCTCCGGTATCCGGTTACCCGAATCCACCGATTTGTCTCTAACTGAGCGAGACGAGGCAACATTGCTGTGGGCCCTATGCAGCTTGTTATTCTCCATGGTTTGAAGCGACCGGCGAGCCTTCGCCGGAGAATAGAACCGATCCTCGCCGCGAGCGCGCCCGAAGTTCAACCCAGTACCCAACATTCCTATGCCCAATAAAAAGAGAAGAAAAAAAAGCGGGACCCAGGAATAAAAAGCGGAACTTTTATGGATAAAACCTCGAGTGTGTGTGGTCAAAGGTGTTTGGGATAGAAAAAAATGGTTGGGAATTGGATGGGGAACGATGAGGATCTGTGTGGGGCAATTATAGGGTTTGGGGGAAAGGGTTGTTGTTGTTGTTGTTGTTGCTGTTGTGAGGAAGAAGGGTTTGAGTAGAGAGGAGTTGTTTCTGTGAATCGGAGTGAAAGAAAAAATACGAAGGCATGGGTCGTTGAGTTAAATAGAACAACGTTACGATTTCTATATTCGTACATTTTCACTACTTTTTGTTTTTTTTTTTTTTTTATTTCTCTTGGTGTCCATGATGCTATTCTTAATTAATTATATCTTTTTTATTTTTCTTTCCTTGAATGACTGAATAAATTACTATTGTTAATTACGTGAATGGCATTTTTTTCTGAATAAAGAAGCGAACGTGGAGGGAGTCAGGAAATGGATCTGGTCGTTGGATGCTGCAGGAAGAGGTGGGGCGGAAGGGTAAGGTAGTCATTTCAATCGAGGGCTAAGTGGAACGGATGCGAGAGGCAAAAAACAATTGAAAAAGGAAAAATAATGAATTAATAAATCTGGCTATGACCGAACATAGACTAAAACGCTTTCTTTTTCTTTGATTTATTTATTGTTGCTATTTTTTCATTTTTTTTACTGCAATATTTCTTTTCTTTTTTTGAAAAATGGGTATCACGCATTTTATAAAATATTTCAATTTGATGCACACTTTTATCATCTGTTTATAAGATAAAAAATACAGGAAAAATCACAAATAAAGATACATACATATAAACAAATTATACTTGTTAAAAGACGTTGTTCTATGAATTAACATATTTACATAAGCTCTTTTTACGGCAAATATTTACATAATTTATTCACATAAAAAATAGAAAATAGTTACATAAGTTCTGATTTATAAAATAAAATAAAATGCATTTATAAAATTTAATTTTATAAGGATGGTATTTAATTTTCATAATAGTAATTGATGAATTAAAAAATATTAAAACTAAATATTTTTATTTACTTAAACTTTTTTTAAAAGTTACTTTAATATTTATGGACGAAAGAGAATAATATGAAAAATACTTAACCTAAAACTTGTTTTATTTTCTTTATATGGAGTGGAAATTATTAAATGCCTTATTGTATTATTTTAGTCAATGAATATCATTTAATTTGATATGTGTCAAATTGTGTTTGAATTTTAATTTCTTAAAATCCATATTAAATGCCTTTATTGTATTATTTTATTTAATATCGATCAATTATACAATCTAAATCAGAAATTTATACTAATAAGTCATGAATAATCACCTAAGTGAATTTGACAATACACTTTAACATAAAACTTTAAGGTTCATATTTTTTTTTCACTTACATAATACTCATTTTTTTCCATTTTTATCATAACTGAGACTTCACCCCATACTTATACTCTAATAATCTTCTCCTTAAGTGTGAGTCTCTTCCACATCCTAATCTCCCTCTTAAGTAGAAGTCATTTTCAATCAACGAGTATCCAATAGTGATACTTAAAACTTAATCGTTAGTCGTCCCAGTTAGTCTAGTCATTGTCGCCAATATGTTTTATTACTTTATATCGTCACAACACCTGCAAGACCCACTGTATGTCCTCTATGCATGGACCCACATGTCGGAGAGACTTTCAATAGAAGAGATCTCCATATCCATGGATATGTCTTCGCCATCTTATTCGTCTGAATCAATTACCAAGTCGAACCTGGTTCTGATATCAATTGTTGTGCAATCGATGAGACAAATCAAAGATATTTATATCAAAGAGTCATGAGCAACCACATAAATAAATTTAATATCACATTTTAACCCAAAACCTTAATATTCATATTTATGCATATTTTTCTCATTTATATGATACTCAAATTTTGCATTTGTACCATATGTGAAACTCCATCTTATACTTGTATTTAAACACTATCATTTAATTTTATCTAGGTCAGTTTGTGTTTAAATTTTAATTTATTAAATAACTGTATTTGATAAGTAAGTGTTTTGATGTATAAATATGTAATTTGATGACAATTTAGTCTTTGAAATAATTAAAAAAAACTGATTTAATTTTTTAATATGTAAAAAGAACAATAATTATATATTACCATATAATATCCGTATCTGTCAAGTGGAAGAGTAAGAGTGGCAGAGGACTTGTAATTATGATAAAAAAAATTGAAAAAAATTAATATTAAATTAATTATTAAATATTATAGTTTAATGACAAAAATAATCTCACAATCAATGTGTTACTGTCCTATATTTTATACATTAAAAACTAAATCATTATTTATATTCTTTTAGAAATTAAATTGTTATTATTTTACACATGAACAAAAATAATAATTTACATAATAAAATTATTTAAAATTAAAATTTAAGCAAAAACTGACCTGAATAAAATAAAATGATAGTTATTGAATAAAATAATACAATAAAGGCATTTAATGATTTCCCATTCACATAAAGAAAATAAAACAAGTTGTAGGTAAATATTTTCATTTTATTCTCTCTCGTTCATAAATATTAAAGTAACTTAAAAAATTAAAATTGAAATAAAGAAAATAATTAATATTAATAAATTGAAGATTAATTTAAATTTTTCTTCATTTAAATATTAAATTATCACTCATTTATATATTTAGTGATTAAAATAATCATTTCTTATTATTTTTGTACGGAATCATTTATTGCGATTATCTCCTAGATCTCAATCCACGTACTTAAAGATTAATTTTATTTACAATACTTATCCTAATCTAAGAAAATTTTGTACAAATAAAAAATTAAATATTATTTATTTTTCTAAATAAAGTATTCTCTTATATATAAATAGATACAAACTTTAAACTTGGTCAACCTTACAAGTTAATAATCTCTTACTTTAATTATACTGATACGAAAACTAAAAAGAAAATCTGAAGTGTAAATGAAACCTAAAAAAATTATCTATACACATTCAATGAGCTGCCAACGTAAATTGATGGCTTTTTTCCACTAATATCACGGACTTAATTATCTCCTCACTTTATAAAGAATTAACCATTTTCAACACATTTATTAAAAAAAAAAACATTTTCAACACATCTAACTTCTGTCACAAAAAAATGGTAGAAAACACATCTAAATCTTTTTTAGTAATGATCTTTTCTAGACAAAACAGTAGAAATGAGATGAATCTTCAATTGGGTACAACTTAAAAAATAATCAACTAGTTTTGAAAAATAAAATCACTGTGATGCATCTCTATTTAATTATGGCTTCTTATATTTTTATAGCATATTATCAATGTGTTTAGATTTTTTTTTACTAATTTGTATAATATTATTATTACTTTTATATATGAAAAAATATTTTAATTTTGGAAAAAATAGAAACTAATTTATACTGAAAAGTAGGAAGTCATAATTCGGGAAAATTAATTATTAAGTTACCTAATAAATTTTAATAAATACATAGAAGTTTATTTGAGAAATTACTACGATTGTTTATATTTATTTAATTAAACTATAAAATTATTTAACAAAATATATATGTTCGGTATAATGGACTAACATGATTTTACATTTAGAGTATCTTTGGTGTTAGATTTTGAGTAAAAATTTTGAGTTTAATATCTGATATTCACTAGATCTCATATTACAGGAGGTGAAGAGATCTCCAACGTAGAAAATGAGTTTTTGTAGAAAATCTCTAAAGATCTGCACATTGTTAAAAAATAAATAAATTTTTTCTCTTTTTTTCTTCCTAAGATCTAACAATGAGATCTACTATTAAAGAAATTAGAGAGATTTTGAGAGATCTTCAATCTTATGTGATACTTTAGGGTCCGCCAAAAGTGATCTAAGAGCATCTTTAGTGTTATATTTTGAGCAAAAATCTTGAGTTTAAGATCTGATATTTACTATATCTCTCAATAAAGTAGGTGAAGAGATCTATAGCATGAAGAATGAGTTCTTGTAAAAGATCCTTCGATATCTATACATTGTTTAAAAAGAAATATTTTTTTCTCTTTTTTTCTCTTCTTAAGATCTCAAAATAAGATATACCATTAAAAAAAATTAAAAAGACCTACAATCTTATGTGGTACTATAGGATCCACCAAAAAATGATCTAAGATCTCAATTTGAGATTAATCATTAAAAATACTCTAAAATCTCAATTTAAGATCTATCATCACAGATTTTCTAAATGTTACATTAACTTATAACTTCTGTTTTTTGAACTTTTGGTCACCTCGATATCCTGGTTCCACATATATTGTCACTATCACAATTTTCCTCCTATATTTTGTAATGTTAAAATAAATTATCTCACTAATTTACAATCTTTTATAGATATTATGCTAAGTACTAATATTTAGCTTGAAGTTTATAATTCTTTATTATTATTATTATTAGTATTGTTATTTATTCCTATTTTTTAACATTTTTATCATTTTACCATTTCATTTAATATTAAAATATTGCTTGAATAAAAAAATATTTAAACTTATGCATTAAAAAAAATGGTGGAAATTGAACTGCAACTCGTGATGACGGTAAAATGTTTATTTGTGTTGGGTTGTTTGGATTTTGAAAAGACAAAAATAGGCTTTTGGAGGTGAAAGTAGCCGTGGGAATATGATGATGATGGATAGATAGAAGCTTCCGAATAATGGATGAAGTACTATGCATGTGGCGAAAAGTACCAAATTTGCGACAGCTGGTGATCTGTGATTGGCGGAAACCAAGGCACTCGGATTCGCTATCACACGATGACACGTGTGGCACAGAGAAAGTGTAGTACACGTGTACCGACCTGATTTGAGGCAGTGACACTGTTGAAGCTGTCTTTTTCTTATTTATCCTCCTACATTTTTTTAAGAAGAAAAAAGAAGAAACTCCTTTTTTCATATTATCTGTAATTTCGGATCACGAAAATAAACACGTGAACACACGAAGTTTTTTTATTTTAAAGTAAAAAAAAACATTTTTATGCTTTTTTATGACAATATATATATTTCAATATAAATTCTCTATTCACATTAATTTAAAAATAATTTTAAATTATGTTAAACAGTTTAAAACTAAATTTAACAAAATTTAAATAAATTAATATGAGATCACGTATCTTTTCATTTTTATTTAAATTGATGAGACGCTGAGAAACGCAGCATCATGGCGCGTCGTAAAACGAGAATAAAAGAGTTGGGGTCATAGAATTTTTGAATCGCGTCGCTCTGTTTTATTTGACCAGCCAAGTTGATAGAAATAGCTAGGGCTGTGGTTTAATAGAATATTAAGCTTACAGTTTTAAAAAATCAATTTAGTTAAACAGGTTAAATTTAATTTTATTAAAAAATTATTAAGTTTGATAGGTTGATTTATTTACTTATTTAAATATAATAAAAATTAATATATTATACTATTATATTTAATAATCTTGTATCATAAATAAAATAAATATTTGAGATTCAAATATTTTTAAATAGGTTAATAGACCATATTAGATTAAAAAAGTGTTTGATAAGTTAATAAAAACAGACTAAATCTTAATTTTTTACTACAAGCCAAAATTATTTATGCAAAGTTTGTCATAGTCTAAGTTTATTTTCACCCCTAAATAGTATTGGGCGTTAAACTATCTTTGTGTATGGAGTAAATAAGAAAAAATAATGTTTTTAGTAGTGTGATGTTTTTATTAAATTTAATTTTGGTCTTTATATTTTTAAATGGATAAAATTAATTTTGTATTTATAAGTCTTTTGTGTATTTAGTTCCTACTTTGTAACTTCAATAACGAGAATAGTAATGTGCCAAAGGATTTAAAAAATG
>PYAF01002236.1:549619-559999 GCA_007407185.1 Glycine tomentella
TATTTAATTAATTGATTTTATTTTATTGTGAAATAAAAAAATAATTACACTAATCACTAATCAATCAATCACATATCTATTATTCAAATTTATAAAAAAAATTATAACCAACCAAAATTAATTAAGAGTTAAATATATTTTGTCAAGTTGTCTACTAGAGCATATACGTAAATTAGATAATATGTAATATTTTAAAAAATATATAATTACTAAATTTAATTCATTGATTTTTTAACTGTAAAAAAAAACTTCTTTGAAATGCTATATAAATGATTATATATCAATCATTTTAAATGCTATTAGTCAAAACTTACCATCAAAGGAGTATTATTTCTTCATTATTTTATATCACAAATGGCTCCTGAATATGATTTAGTCTGAGGGATTATTCCCAAAAAAAAAATAATTTACATACACCAATAAGGGTGATACATTTGCAATTTCCTCCAAATGCAAAGAGTACATTTCCTTTAGAATTAGTCCTAATTGACAATAAGGTGTGTATTTTTCATATTAAATTTGATAACACTTCTTATAATGAAACTTCTAATCCTTTTCCTTTTATCATGCAGGGAGATAAAGTCGGTCTCGCAGTTTGAAAACAACTTATCTACATCTTTTAATCAAAGCTAGAAGAGGAGGTAATTTACCTGCTGTCAATTTTTTATGTACAAATGGTGAGAAATATCGTACCACAAAGCATTAAGTTTTGAAAAGAATGCAATCATTTCAAACACAACCTAAAACAGTTATTTCACAAAATATTATTAGCTTACACCCATTTATTAAAGTCTTTCAAGAGAATTTCAATCGTAATTTTTTGGTTGATAAGAGATTTTTGGACCAAACTATATATGTTAATTTTTCATTTTGATTAACAAAACATGCATTTTTATAAACATATAGCTTGATCCAAAAACCTCTTATCATCCAAAAAGTTATGATTAAGATTCTCATGAAAGATTTCAGTTTTTGAGTGTACGCTAATAATGTTTTGTGCAACTTTTATTTATGTTTGAAATGATTATATTCTTTTCAAAAACTTATTTTAGATTAATGGTTTGTGGTATGTTATTCCTCACCATTTGTATGCACATCAAAATTTGACAGCAGGTAAATCATTCCCTTTTCTAATTTGGACAGAAAGATGTTGATAAGTTGCTTCCTAACTCTGATACAAACTTTATTTCCATGCATGACATATTTTAATTTTTTTATTCAAAGTCAACTTTTTATTTTAAAATTAAGAGTTGCATAGTATTAGTAAATAAAAAACCAGAACATTAAATTTACATTGTTTATAATTTTTTTATTAAAAAATAAATTATAAATATTTAAAAATGGAAATTTTGTCTTTTTATTTTCTTCAAAATTCTTCTTTCAAATTTACTCTAAAATTCTTGGGTTTTGTTTTGGGAGAGAGGTGAGGATTGGAAGAGGAATGATATCATCCAAAAATTTAATTGAACACTATCACATAATAAATTTGTTGAATTTTATAAATTTATAATAATTATTTTAAAATTTATGGGTTTAAACTTGGAATAAATATATGATTATTCTGGTCTAACTTATGGGATCAAATGTTGAACTTGAAACTTGTGTCTCATATGTAAAGTGTTACTAAGAGAATTTAACTTAATTAATTAAATAAAATATGTACTGTAAACTCTTAGTTTCGTATTAAAAAAAAGTTGAAAGAACAAAATTGTTCACCTCGCACATGACGCACAAGTTTCAAGTGCAATGTTTAATGCCATCACAAGGGGCTGTATCATTTCATTTCCCTTTCGTTTATTTAGGTCAAATGCGTGTCATTGTCCTGAATTTATATATTTATATACTAGTCAGAGGCCCAATTTAGTTACTCTGTTTGGTCAAGAGGCTAAGCGCTGTTTAAATGTTACTCTATTTTAGATCAGCCCACGATGACTCAAGCTAAATCCAATAAAAATATCCTTAATCCTTCATAGCATTCATTTTGATCCACAAATTTAAATTACTGAACACAAAATCCCGAACAGTAACTAAAAAAGAATTATCCCTAAAAAAATTATTTATGTGAATTATTATTATAAATTCTAATGATACTCACAAATTGCCAAATCAGATCTAAACAACGATCACCATTTCTCTTGCCACATGATTGTTAATGACTAGGCATTTTTGGAAATTAAAGCAAAAAATAATGCAACTTCAAAAGTATTATGTCTTCTTTTACTCAACACTATTGGAAATAAGACATGAGACATGAGATAATCAAAAGAGAGGTAGGTAATTCATAAAAAAAAGCATATTTTTCACATACACATTCTTAATACTTTTTATAAAACTATTTTCTTTACTATTTTATCCAGAACTTCTCTTTCTCTTTTGTATCTTTTTTATAATACTTTTCTTACAAATCATAAAAAAAGTTGTATATATAAATACAATTTATCGTAAAATTTAAATGCATTTTTTTATATTATTCTTTAATTCAAATTTATGTGATAAGGCTTTGTATTAAAAGTGAACATAGATTACCATATAAAATTCTACTTATTCCGATCTAAGTTATCCTTTCTTATTCATAAATTTATGACGGGGATTTTGTTGTCAAGATTAGCAGAACAAGGAGGATATTTCTGAACTTAAAAACCACTTAATCTTTCTTGCTCTCTAATGTCCAAATAAACAAGTGGTCAGAAATTAGGAAATTTGGTCAACCTTGTCAACTTGCCTACACGGGGTTCCATTCAAAGCTAAGAGGCAGAGACAACTAGACAACTCCTTTTTCACTTATCCCAATTGCAATGTCAATGCCGTAGGCCGCCATAGCCTCACCTCACTCCCCACATCTTTTTTTGGGTATAATCCTATTCTCCCTTATTCAATGTTCTCTATCCACAACCCTCCAAAATGAACATCTTCTTTTTCCTCTCTTCTCCCCCGATTCTCTCCTACATCATCCTCTTCTATCTCCTTGCCAAAAACACCTCCTGTGATGTGGACCCAAAATTTCTTGCATGTCCACCCACAACCTGCGCCAACAGCAACCAAAGCATAAGTTATCCGTTTTACATCGAAGGAAAACAGGAATCTTTTTGTGGGAACCCTGGTTTTGGCATCTCTTGTGGCCCAAATGGTTTTCCAATCCTCAATCTGTCTAATACCCAATACATCATTCACCAAATATTCTACGAAAATCAGACACTTCGAGTCTCCAATGCCGCGTTTTCAATTTCACGACCAAACACCAGCAATTCCAAAGGTTGTCTTCCTCTTCCTCTTACTCATAATCTCACTCTTCCTAGTACCGGCGAGTTCGATATTGCTCCGAATCAAACAGACATTAGATTGTTCTACGGCTGTGGGTCATTGCCTGGGTTGGAAGAGCGCAAAGTTGGGTGTTTTAACGAAACGAGTTCAGTTCTGGCATTGTACAAAGAGGATAAAAATATAAGCTTTGTGTCAAAGAATTGCAAGGGCGAGGTTGTGGATACGATAGTGGAAGATGGAATAATAGGAGGGAATGAAGAAGCCTTGACAAAAGGGTTTTTGCTGACGTGGAAGGCCGGTAACTGCAGCGTGTGCCACAACACTGGAGGGAGGTGCGGCTTCGATTTCGTGATGTTCACTTTCAGGTGCTACTGCACTGACAGAGTTCATTCTGCCAAATGTGGTCCTGATGATTATCCAGGTTAGTTTTTCTAATGACTAAAACTTCGAATAAAGATAAGGGACCAAGTAAATTTTTTAACATAATTACAACTATCCAAAGTGATTTGAGTGGTTTAATATGTTATAGTTACTAAAATGTATGGAGACATGTAACGTTTACTCAAACCTCATAATTGCAATGGCTGGATGGTTAGATGCTTTGATTGGAAATTACTAGTATATATAAAGACTGCTAGAGAAGACTAATTAATTTAAAACTATTTAGTTTATATGGTTGCAATTGGTGTGTTTTCTTCGTTTCTAGTTAAAAAAAAAATGTAAAGACTATACAATACTATAACAGTTACTCAACAGAAAACTCAACAGCACAGTTCTGTTAACACTAAACAGAAGTATCTTCAGTTTGTTTGGCAAAAGAAAGGACGGGGATTGGTCTAATCAATCTCGAATGATGGTTATGTGAGTGAAAGAAAAGAAATAGGTGACGTAGAATAACTACCAAAGGAATTAGTCAAACCATAATTCCATTTTAGCCTGTTAATACTATGACTTATGAGATGAAGGGGTCGGGGGAGCAAAAACCTTTTTCTATTTCAGTTTTTTAATTTTAATTAGAATAATAATATTGTGAATGAAAAACAATATTATTATAAATTTAAATTAATGTTAGCACAATTTTAAAATAAGAAAGTCACACCTATATCATTTAGTTGACTTCAAACAAATTTTGAATATTCCAAACAACTGCTTGTTCTTTTTTTCAATTTCATGATTGATACATTATCAATAATTTTGGTCGATGTTCAATTCTTACTTTTCAATCTAGGATGGATGGCTCTTATGTCTACTTTTCAATGCATATATTTTGTTATGGGTTATATTAATAACAACTCTAAAGATATTAACTAAATTGTATTTAATTTACTTCATTAAATATTTTAATTATTGAAAAATAAATATTAAATACTTTTTCATGTTTATTGATTGAGAAAATATTACATTTATATATATTAGTTTTATACTTTTCTAATAATAGTGGAACATATCTTATAGTTACTGGCATATTGAAATTAATGAGATATTAGAAAGATAATTAAGTTGAAGAGAGAAATTGATAGACTTAGTGAATTTTAAATAAGGATAATTTTAACATTTTTTTTAATTAAAAACACTATTAACTGATTTCAACAATTTTTTTAATATATGTAAATTAATAAAAATAACTTATAATAAAAAAATGGAGGAAGTATTTTTCAATCCTTCAATATGAATTCTCATTGAAAGAACACACATACTAAAGAACTAAAGATAGAGATATACGATCCCCGCTCTCTCATACACAAAAGAGAGAGAGAAAGAAATACACTATTAAGTAGTATTAAGTATTAACAATAATATTTTTTGTTTTCTTATACTTATTTTGTAAAATACATATTTTTTTTTAAATAGAAGAGGATGGAAAGGAGGAAGCGGGGAAAAGATGGGTATAATTAATAAAAAGAAAACTGAAAGTAGAAAATTAAAATAACTTAGAAATGTTTTAATATTTTAGTTTTTAAAACTAAAAAATATTATTTTTAAAACAATTTTCAAAACTACTTTGACCAAACATGTAGTTTTTTGTTTTAAAAATATTTTTTTATAAAAATAAACAAATAAGCTTAATCGATTAAGATTATCTAATTCAATTAGTTGAGAAAAATGTGGGAGTGTTGTAAATTTTGGTATAATTCTTACGAATATATATATATTTTAAATAATTATACTTTTTTTATTACTTTTAATTATGGTTTATAGTTGACAGTAAGCTTTTATTTAAAAACTAACAAGATGCCGAAATATAATAACAAATTTTAAACTATAATTAAACAGAAAAAATAGTTACATGACCATTAACTATTTTTGGAAGTAATAATAAAGTCTAAGGTAGTGTGAACCGGACTTTCTATTGTAATTCGTTTTCTCTTTCCGAGAAAACTATATTACCGTAATAGATATTAAGATGATTCAACATTTTAACTTTTGATTTTGCATGAAAAAATATAGTTGTATTTGATACTGACGTTAAATGGGAAAAGAGCATGCAATATAGTTTATTTCGCTTGACAACATTGTAACATCACTACATCCGTGTATGCGTCAGATTATACATATATATAGTAGTGCATATTCCGTAGAGAACAAGGAGCTAATTTAGTAAACTCAGCAAAAAAAAGAGAGCTAATTTATTTATAAAAGAAGGAGCTAATTTTGACTAACTTAAACTATAATAGTTAGCTCTCTGAAAAAGATATTTTCATATTTTGGACTTTCCCTATTGGCTTTCTATGGATTACGCAAATCCCAATTCTTATTTTTCAGCCTTGTCAAAATTTCAAACATTTTTAGCAAAATTCACAATAATGGGCTGAAGCCTGAAGTTACTTGTTTGGACCACTATTAGGCTGGACTTTGTTACCGCTTTTTCAGAATTCCGACTTTTTTTTTTCTAAAAATGTTTAGTCATATTTTTGAGCAAAAGCTTTTCAAAATGACCTAAGTGTGAATTACCAAGTTCCTTACTAAATTTAAAAACAACTATCCAACTTCCTGTAACAAAAAAAAAAAAAAAACTATCCAACTACAAGTTTGCAACAATTTAAGTAACATTTTCACAACATCTAGACCAACAATGCTATAAAAATATTCTAGTTTTTTCTTTTTTAAAGTAGATTAGATCTTAAAAAAAGTCAATATCAATTAAATATATTACACTTAATCCTCATATTTGAAAAATAAATTAATGCTAACTTGATCTATTTTTTTTCCTCATGATTATATAGTAAACGTCCAATGTGGTCCTTCAAAATATACATGGGATTATAAACATCAAGTCGGTCCTTCATAATCTAAAATAAGCATCAATTTAATCTAAAGATACGTCGATAGATTAAATTGGAGTTTGTTTAGATATTAAAAGGCAAAACAATGCCTAAAATCTTGAAGGATCAACTTAATTAACATCTCATAATTTTAAAGGACCAATTTAAAGTATCTACTGACTAGTATGAATGTAATATTCAATAGGATTTATTGGAAGTGTTCTGCTAATAAAATCTCATGTTAAAATAAGCTTTTCTGTCAACTATTGGTATAGAAGAGAAGATTTTTATATTGGAAAAATAGGAAGTTTCCACAAAGTCTTCCAGTCTAAATCAGAATATAGTCTTTGATTAAAGGTTACTTATTCAATTATACAACAAGTGCCTTCTCCCGCTAGGAGATAGTAACTTATTTAATTATATTCTATGATACTCAAACCATTTTTTTTATAAAAACTTGTTATTGAAAAAAAATATTTTATAAAAACTTGCCGCTCCCTCTTCCGAACCATAAACATAGTTTATTATCCTTGTGTGCTTTTATAAGTTTTATTTAATTGAAATCTAAATGGTTAAATTCATAGTTAAATATTCCTATTAGCAATTGTTTTTTTTTTTTTTTTTGTTAAGAAGTATGATCCATCAACCCGTTTTACTTAGCATATCAAACATAGCATAAAAATTAAAATGAAACATAAGAAGCAAAATGGACATTACATTATAAGCAAATAAAGATTTCAAGTCTTAAAAATATTATGATAATTTTTTACACAATCCATGTAAGGTTTGAAATGAGTGGAATAAAGAGAGAAAAAAAAAAGAAAAAAGAAAAAAAGTGAGAGATGCACTAGATTTCATGATAGAAAAAAAGAGGGTGACCAGAAAAATGAAAGAGAAAGTCAACTTAAAAAAAATAAAAGTTTTAAACATGATATTGTGACTTGAAAATCATATTGGGTAACAAAGATTAAAGATTGACTGTCACTTGAAAAGAATAGTCTTTTTCTCTTTTCCTTTTTCTTTTTCTCTTTTCCTTTTTGTTTTTGTTTTTTCCTTTTTGTTTTTGTATGGGCATAAATGTAAGTATAAGAAAAGTAACTTGATGATTGATACAAGGTTTAATCAGTAAAAAAAAATTGATACAAGGTTTAATTTATAGTTACTTTATTAATAGTTAAACTTTTTTCGTAATAAATTTTGTTTAAATTTATTTTCTTAAATTGTTTTTAAATTTATTCTCGCAAATTGTTTAATTATTATATTTAGGTTTATATATATATATATATATATATATATATATATTTTAATTATTACAATCAAGTTATTTCGTTAGCTTATTTTATCTTTCTCTTCTTCTTAATCTTATGTTTTTTATCTTATTTTTTGTATAAGTTAAAATATTAATTTTGATATTGTCTTAAGGATAGTTTTAAATAATTAATAAATAAATAATTTCTGTTAAAAGTACATTGCGAATGTGTTGACAATGTTAAATATGACACTTATTTTTAAACAAAACCCATGATTTATTGTAATCATTAAAGTTTGAGAGAATAAATTTTATTAAAAAGTTGCTAAAGAACTAAATTTGGGCAAGTATTCAATTTTTTTAAAAAGACAAAAGATTCAATAACATTAAAACTGTCCAGGCTACAAGCTGTAACCAAGACCAAAACAAATACATAGCAATATCAGTCCCATGCGATTGGACTAAATACTAAACCCTTAAAACAAAGCTAATAATGAACCATGAATCAGCCATAATACATATATAACCCCTCCTACCAACTAATAAAAGTTGATACACAACTTCCACCCTTATCTACTAATTACTAATTAGTACATTAATCACTCATGATTGACTTCCATCTTTGTTATATTATATGGTACACAACCCTTGAGGTTCAAAGTACTTAGAGATTAAATTGTGGGATCGGGTCATAATTTGATATGGGGAATACAAAGTCCTCGAACCTCAAATATGCAGTGGGTAGTGATGAGTTATGGGATTGGATCGTAATCCGATCTGGAGGGTACAACGGTGAAATTATTATATAGTTTGATATTTTCATATCATCATATTTTTTAGAAAAAAAATTATCATCACATTTTCATTGTATTTGTTTTTGTTTTAAAAAAACTTTAATTTTCTATATACTATTATTTAGAAAAAAATGTAGAAATCAGTCTAGATAATAATATTCCTCGGTCATATAATAATATTTCCTGTTATATCACACACTCGAGAAGTCGTTTTTCGGCAGACATTTAGTTTTACAAGTTCACACAGAGACAGAGAGAGTACTAGAAAACTGAGAAATGAGGCACAGAAATTTGAAGCCACTGATTATGACACTGAACGCGTTTTCTATCTGGCATCGTTGACTGGTCACGTTGAAATGTGAACCTAACCGCTTAAAACGACATCACCATTCGTTAACGTTGTCTAACAGTCTTATTATTTCCCACACTCTTTCAACCTCAGAGGCCCACTGCATTTCCAAACTCTTGTGGACTCTGTGATATCTTTTTTAAAATTCATTACTGTGCACACAAGTGTTTTTCAATCTGATACACGGTTTAACAAGCCTCCTAGACCAAGACTCTGTGATTGAGGAAGGATGAGTGGAGTTTATGAATTTGTATCATTGCTTTTGTTTGGTCATCTTATGCCACTTCTCTTGGCGGCGGCGTGTCCACCTCTGTTTCCCTGTGGAGATCTTGGCAATATCAGTTTCCCCTTTACTAAAACAGAACGCCCGGACTGTGGCTTATTTCCCATACGGAATTGTGAAGATCCACACAAGTCCAAAACCATCCAATTACAGAATAATGGACAATGGTTTCGGCTTGTACTTGTAACTCAGTTTCCGCACACTCCTTTCGTAACTTTTCAATTTAGAGACAAACATCTCTATGACCTTCTGCAGAACCAAAGTTGTGAAGCTTTCAGATACAATTATACTATTCCTCAAAGCTTTCACTTTGCTGCTTTACGTATCCTATACAACACAACTCTGTTCAGGTGCAACCGCAGCCTCCATGTCAGCCCTCCCACGGGCATGCTTAATTATACAGAGTGCCCTGACTACGATCTCTACTACAAGCACATCATCACAGCTGATGATGTGTCTCCGAGTTCTTTGGCAGCATGTACAAAGGTCCAGCTTCCAATTAAAGACGTGCCTGACGCTATAAACCCATTTACGTTTGTAACTGCAGATATCTCCGTTCGAGTAGACTTAACCAATGACTGCGCAGATTGCCACTATCGCCATGGAGGGCAGTGTAAACTTGACAGCATAGATAAATTTTGCTGTGTCAATGGTATACTACAACAAAAACCCTCAAAACAGAAGCACCCACGAATGCAATGCTCTAATCCTTGTTGCTTTTTATCTGCTTTTCTCGTTTTAGGTTCTTAAATGTTTCCTTCACAATTTGTGAAACATTGTCTACTTTTCTGTAAATGTCCCTAGCCCAGTTCCTTCTCCTACATCATAAACAGAATCAAAATAGGTCAAGAAAAGTGACATTGATGATGTGCCTAATCTAAGTTCTCTTCTCGTCTTAAAATTTCAAATGTACAGTTTACTACACTTAGACGGCAAGGTCTGAGTTGCTCTGATTGATTGTCTAATGTCTAATATTATTGGTGCAACAGTCACAATTAGCATGCCATATTTTTGTCTGCTTAACTTTATCTTCACACTTCAAATCTGTGTTATTTGCTAAATTGTTTCTTCTAATTGCTGCAGTTACAAAGAAAGGGTTGAGTTCGAAGGCCAAACTGAGTATAGGTAATGTACTGTTTACATAACTTGATATTCCTTTTCAACATATGACTTCAAAATCA
>PYAF01002236.1:560099-584333 GCA_007407185.1 Glycine tomentella
GCAACAGTCACAATTAGCATGCCATATTTTTGTCTGCTTAACTTTATCTTCACACTTCAAATCTGTGTTATTTGCTAAATTGTTTCTTCTAATTGCTGCAGTTACAAAGAAAGGGTTGAGTTCGAAGGCCAAACTGAGTATAGGTAATGTACTGTTTACATAACTTGATATTCCTTTTCAACATATGACTTCAAAATCACTGATCCCTAGTGTGAAAGTTCATTTTTGTGTTGAATTCAGAGGGTCTGCTGATTTCTTTTCTTTTAATTCCCTCAAAAAACATGAGAACTTCTTTAAAGTTTTTTGTATAACTCTATGTCTCTATCAATGTTCATTGCTATCTATCAGGAAAGTAGCAGCCGTCATGCACTCTGTTATTTCTCACAGTATCTTTAATTGATATTTTGTCTTGGCCCGTTTCCACAGGTTTAGGTATTGGAATCCCAAGCATGTTGGCAATTGGGTTGCTGTTTCTCTTTCTACTACACAAACGAAAATATGCTACCTCAGGAGGACAATTGGAGTCAAGAGATTCTTATTCTGATTCCTCCTCAAATCCTCATGGAGAAAGTAGTAGCGAGTACTTTGGAGTTCCACTCTTCTTGTACGAGCAGCTTAAAGAAGCGACAAACAATTTCGACCATACCAAAGAACTTGGAGACGGAGGCTTCGGTACTGTCTACTATGGTAGGATACTTAATCAAACCCTACACTATTAGTTGACAGTTTGACACACAACATTACTCTCCCTTATTCATGAAGTTATTGTATGGTTTGGAACTACTACATGCTCATTGGTCCTGGTCAATCTCCAAGTATCCATGGTCTGGAGCTACTATGTGTCTATGGTCCTGGTCAATCTCTATAACACACATAGCAGAGTTTTATCACTTCTTTCTCAAAAATTGAAAAAAAATCAGTTAAATATCACATAGAGATTGGACAGAACTATGAACATGTAGAGCTTAATTGGAATGATGAATGTGATGGTCCTGAACTATATAATAATTTCTTGTCTTATTTTTGCTGTATCACTTAGACATTTAAATTAAAACACAGGGAAACTCCCAGATGGA
Organism: Glycine tomentella; assembly: GCA_007407185.1. NCBI lineage: Eukaryota > Viridiplantae > Streptophyta > Magnoliopsida > Fabales > Fabaceae > Glycine > Glycine tomentella. The sequence goes on from PYAF01002236.1 coordinate 561,176, forward strand.
CGTGAAGTTGCCGTGAAGCGCTTATACGAGCACAACTGGAAGCGAGTAGAACAGTTCTTAAACGAAGTTAAGATCCTCACACGTTTGCGTCACAAAAATCTTGTGTCACTCTACGGCTGCACTTCACGGCACAGCCGTGAACTCCTACTTGTGTATGAATACATTTCAAACGGCACCGTAGCGTGTCATCTCCATGGTGAATTAGCGAAGCCTGGCTCCCTACCATGGTCTACACGAATGAAAATTGCCGTAGAGACTGCTAGTGCATTGGCTTATCTCCACGCCTCTGACATTATTCACCGTGACGTGAAAACAAACAATATTCTCCTCGAAAACAACTTTTGTGTTAAGGTAGCAGATTTTGGACTTTCAAGAGACTTCCCCAACGATGTCACCCATGTCTCCACAGCTCCACAAGGGTCCCCAGGTTACCTTGACCCTGAATATTACAATTGCTATCAGCTTACTAGTAAGAGTGATGTGTATAGTTTTGGGGTTGTGCTTATTGAGCTAATATCATCCAAGCCCGCTGTTGATATGAACAGGAGCAGGGATGAAATTAACTTATCAAATCTAGCCGTAAGGAAGATTCAAGAAAGTGCAATTAGTGAGTTGGTTGATCCTTCTCTTGGTTTTGATTCAGATTGTAGGGTTATGGGGATGATAGTTTCAGTGGCAGGGTTGGCTTTTCAGTGTTTGCAAAGGGAAAAGGACTTGAGACCTTCTATGGATGAAGTGTTGCATGAACTGAGGAGAATTGAGAGTGGGAAGGATGAGGGAAAGGTTCAAGATGAGGGTGATGTTGATGGTGTTGCAGTTTCACATAGTTGTACACATTCACCACCACCAGCCTCACCTGAGTGGGAAGAAGTTGGATTGTTGAAGAATATAAAGCCTACTTCCCCAAACACTGTCAATGATAAATGGGAAAGTAAATGTACTACGCCTAATATCAGTGGTTAATCATTTGGTCTATTATTAATTGTTGATAATCCTTTTTTAGTTTTTACCATATCCACTTTCATCTCATTATCGTCTCATTCGCTTGTTTAATTGTGAAGGGGATGATTAAATTATACGGCACATTGTAGTCAAGCAAAGAGTTGAAGTGACGGTACATGACATTTGAATATTAGAAACATCGGTACAAAAATACGACCAACAATTCCAACCGAAGTTATTGACATGAATAAAGGGTTTTCATTTCCTACTTTTTTAGAGAATCTGACGGTAGAGAGCAGGTTGAGTCAGAGTGTAAGCAAACTGGTCCATGTTAAAAATCGTCGCATTTTGTAATCACAATTGACGTTTTGTGGTAATTTTTTACGGGAAAAAATGGAATATTGTTAACTTTAGTCATTTTACAATCACATTTTTGTTGACAGACAAAAAATGGTTCAATTGTGACATGTCTGAAATGAGAGAGCACAAATCGACATTTTAAAAACGAGAAACTATAACACAAACTTTTCTATATTTATAATAATAAAAACATGTTTAACCCTGTTTAAATTGGTTTGTTACATGAATTATTCGTACCCTTAAGAACCCTTAATAGATGGACTAATATCCTAGTGACTTTGGGTACATTGATTAACTCCATTAAGCATTATTTGAATTTTATGGACATGAAAGAAATCTTACCTTCTTCATCTGTTGAGCTTCAAATGGTTTTCTGACCAAAATTTCCACCTTTAAGGGCAATGAAGGTATTCTTGTTAACTCCATTTTTCTTCTTCAGGTTGATCTTATGAACTCTAAGAGATCTAGTAAGATTTAATTTACAAATATTTTTGCATTAAACATCTAGTAAGATTTCAACATTTTATCATATCATCCTAAGCCCACTGTCTATATTTATACATAAACGTTTGTCCAAAGCAATATAACTCTTAAGTTTTTCCCTCTTCAATACTCAAAAGTCCCACTCTGTTACCATGAGCAATGGAATGAATGAAGTTCTAGGTTCCAACTTTGAACTGTAAATTGGGAAACTTGCTAATTTGGAAGAGTTAACTCCCGTTCTGTCTTTGTGGCAATATGCTGTATCGTCCATAGGAGAATTTGAATGTAAAACACGGTGGGTCATGCATCATTACTGGGATAACGATTTGTATCTACCTCTTTTTTTCTCCAAGTCTCCCACGCTCATTTCCCTAGTCAAGTTGCGAATCAAAGACGTTCTTTTAGATGAGTTGATACATGAAAAGACCGTGTATGGACCTGTAATCTGTGTGAGATTAATAATACTTGGCATAGCTTCACTTATACAGCATAAATAGAGACAACTGTTGTTGTTAAGAGAGTTCATTACTTGTGCCTCAGAAAATTGGGAAATTGGGTGACCCAGTTGATTTGTTCTGCTTCCTCTTGTTTTCTTTCCTGCGCCGTTCTTCAGTTATCGAAAAAAGACAACAAGACTGATACCCGAAACATTCAATAGTTTGTGTATGCTGAGATTGTTCTTGAAGAAGTATTATCTAATGATTGTTATGAGTGCTATAATTTCAGAAGAGGTCAATATCTGCTTGACAACGATAAAAAGTTCAACTGTACTGAAGGTACGCTGGGCATAAATTTTTCACAAGTGACCTCTTATTCCATTCGATTGTTACCTTATCTTGGCTCCAATTCCTTGTTAGTTGTTCTTACAGCGTTACCATGCCAGAACTAGACCGGATCAGTGAGATCGCTGAGTGCTAACTTGGCTGCTTTATGTTACTGGCATCATGAAAATAGAACTAGTTTGACTGTCATAATTCTTTTCTTTAAGACTAATGTGACTCTAACACTTCATTGCTCTATTGTTTGCCTAAAAAAATTCTTCAATTTAACTATATCTGCAGATGAACAGCATTATACTAAGAGTAAACATGTGATGCTAGTAACAGGTGATGTACCCAATAGTTTTTTTTTTTTAATAGATATCTAGGAAATTAGAGAGGTGCGATCATGTCAGCACTTATGCAGCGGATCCTATAAAAACTCCGCACTTAAACGTGCTTGGACGAGAGTAGTACTAGAATGGGTGACCTCTTGAAAAGTTCTTGTGTTGTACTTCTTTTTAACCACCGACCTTAATTAATTTGGATTAAAGGTGTTGTTATTGTTGATGTTGATGTTGATGATCCTGGAAATAAGAGTTCCTATTTATGACATGAGTATCATATCTTAAAAGTTGGAATCCACCTATTGCAGTTTTAAGCATTATCTTGTCAGTCATTCTGATAATTGGATGCCTACTTAGAGGAAAACTCTCCAATATCAATCAAGAAAGATAATTATGTACTTGGCACACAGTAAATGACAGGGTCATGTCTTCTCTTTATAAGGAGAGCTTGAAAAATTTTCATACAACTTTCACCTCAGATAAGGAAACTTGGAAGTAAAGGCTTCTCTCGATTTGATGTGATATATATATATATATATATATATATATATATATATATATATTTTGTAGTGTGTTGTTGCGGAAATATATTTGCATATAAAAGGAGATATATTGTGGAAGAGATATATTTTAAATATTTTATTCATTATAATTACAAGTTTTTACGGAAATATTTTATTTACCAAAAAAAATTGAAAATCATTTTAATAGTGAAACTATTTGTTGATTTAGCAATATGATGTTAAAATAGATTAAATTAATCTCTTACATTAAATTATCTACATCTCTTTTCTGAATAATAAAAAATCTACATCTCTTTCAGCGAAACTGTTTGATTAGGTTCCCGTGTCCATCATATGAACCGTCCCTCGTATTGTAGCCTTACAATTAATTCAAATGAGCATAGCTAAAATTTTCGTGGCAGTGTAATGAAATTCTCTCCTTAATAGTATCCTTCCTAATAAATCCTGGTCCCAAGAAATGTGAAATGATGAAATTTACTTTGGACTTTGTCAAGACGCGTGTTCCACAACAAGTATTCTTATACCCTCACTTTGACCAGAACGGCTGAATCTTTAATAAAGGTGTTCATGGGTTTGAGTTGAGTCAGAATTTACTAAATTTGTTATCTAATTTCATTAATTTTTTTGGATTAAATTAGGTTAGATTTGTGCAATTTGTATATTCAATTTAATTCAATTCGATTATAAATGAATTGAGTTGAGTTTGATTAATCTGTCTCAATATTTATAAATTATTTTTTTTATTTTATTAGAATTACTTTTTTAAGGATAATAATTTATTTTTTATCTTTTTTTCTTAATGTTTTTGCTTAAAATTTTCCAAGTATATTATGATATTTTTATTTTACATAAAAACAAAATATTATATTAACACGACTAAATGTAAAATGAAATCTACATAAAGATAAAAATAATAACTTAAAAAATAAAATAAAAATCATGAATGATTTAATTTAATAAATTATGTGTTAAAAAATTAATGTATTTGTATTTAATAACTAATTTATATATAATAATAAATTTACTTACTTGATACGGATTGGATCAAGTTAAAAAAATCTGTTATTTAATTTGAATATAATCATATCTTAATTGGATTGAATCAAGTTTTATCCAAATACTTAAAAATTAAAACTTCTATAATTGAATGGAATTAATTTAAGGATTTACTCGGAACCATAAACAACCCTTACCATTCAACATTATCCATTGCCATTCCCTTCCCGGGTTGAACTACAAAATCCCGTCTCATTGCCTGAATTTCATTATCATATGTGCTTAATTCAATCTCTCTCCAAAATCTCATTTTGTAATTTTTGAACACTTATTATTACTTTTTTCTATCGTTCTCTTTATCATATCATATTCTATATTCTTCTCTCTTTTATCTCTGTAACAGGTGTCAAACAGTACATTCAGTGTTCAAAAATCATTTCTGTGATATTTCTCTGTTGTTTTAAACAGTTTTAGATTCCAAAATCCCATTTACTTGCGCTTCTAATTGCCACTTTTTTGCGATCTTCAGTAATAAAATTTTCTCATAAGTCCCAATCTCTTAGTTATCATTAGCGAAGGACTGAAATTCTAAGTTCCAACTTCGAACTGTAAATTGGCAAACGTGTGGATTTTGGAAGAGTCAATTCCTGTCCTGTCTTTGTGGCAATATGCTGTATAGTCAGTAGAAGAAATTGAACGGAACACCTTGTGGGTCAGGCTTCATTGTTGTAATAATGAAGACAATAACATGCTTGTATCCACACTTGTATTTTTTCTCCAAGTCTTCGTAACTCATTTTCCAAGTCAATTTGCGAATCAAAGACGTTGTTTTAGATACGTGACATGTATATATTGTGAAGGCCATGTAACTGTGTAAGATTAAGAACACTTACCGTAACATCAACTATGATACATTAACAGAAAATCCGGTTTTGTTTATTTAGTTCATCACTCGTTCCTAAAATTATTGGGAATTTGGTATGGCTCTAGTTGATTTGTTCTGTTTCCTCTTGTTTTGTCACCTTGTACTCATTCTCTCTGCTGGTTATGGAAATGGGCACCAAGGTTGTCCAGACTCATTTACTTGTGGGAATCTTGGGACTCTCCATTACCCTTTCACCAAGGCAGAGCTACCTCACTGTGGCTTGCTAGCCATACGTGATTGTGATAATCCTCTTCAACACAGAAAAACGATCCAGCTGGAGAAAAATGGAAATAGCAGCAGCATAGTGGTTAATGGCATCACTCAGCAGGGTGCGATTTCAATTTTGGATGAAGATTTTCACAAGCGTTTACAAGAAAATACTTGTGGAGCGTTGAAGAATAATTATAGTCTTCCATCCCCTTCTTCTTTGTATTCTATTCACATAAAATACAATGTAACACTATTCAAATGCAAACACGGGCTCAATATGAAACCCCCAGCACATTATTTTAAATACCAGTGCCCTGACTATGATATCTATTATGACAGCTTTCCTTCTCCCAATAATAAGGAGGCGCATAGCCTAATTTTCTCATCCTGCTCAGTTATTCAGATATCATCAAAAGACTTGTCTGATACCACAAACATACTATCGTTTCTATCTGCTGAGATGGTTCTTGAAGTTGTATTATCTAATGATTGTGATAAGTGCTATAATCACAGAGGAGGCCAATGCCGGCTTGACAGCAATCAAAAGTTCTACTGTGAAAAAGGTGCGCTTCAATTCACATAAATTTCTCATTTATTCCTTAATTCAATCGAATGTTTCCTTACGTGTTTGGATGAGTGTCTTATATAATATGATAAGGAAACTATTAGTTGCTTCTATGAATGAGTAATTTGTGAAAGGAAAATAATATTTGAACATCTGATGATTTTAAACACTACCAACAATTTTTATTTCTCTCTATTTCCTTATCATATTATATCACCTATCAATTATCATGCATATTATATATTTTTTTTGTTTTCTCTGTTATTATGTGTGAAATAATTTTTGGATGTCTAAATACCATTTTCACTGTGAGATTTCTAGACCAGACCAGTGAGATGGTCGTGGATGAAGTCTCGTCTTAGGAGTGGCTGTGCCACCTATTTTATTATTATTATTATTATTATTCTTATTTTTATTTATTTGTTCAAATTCTGTTCGTTGAGCATATACTTATTTTCTATCAGCCACTTCAGTGGTAAGAGTCAAGTTGATTGCTGAGTGCTAACTTAATTGACTGCTTTACGTTACTGGCATGCATCATGGCAATTAGAAGTAGTTTGCCTGCATAATTTTCTTCTTTAGACTAATCTGGCCCTAAGTCCCTAACTCGTCACTCCTCTATTGTTTACTTAAAAAATTTCTTCATTTAACTTCATCTGCAGGGCCAAAGAATAAGAGTAAAATTTTGAAGCTGGTACTTGGACTTGTAACAGGTAACGCACGTAATAATTTATTTATTTATTTTTGTTTAATAGATGTCCAGAGAGTGAGAGTTCGTATTTATGATCTCTAAGTATCGTATCTTAAAAGTTGGAATCTCCCTATTGCAGGTTTAAGTGTTATATTGTCAGCTATTCTGATCATTGGATGCATAGTATTTAGACGGAAATATACTCCATCACACCCCCAAAACCAATCAAGAAACACAAATACTGATATAATTGGTCCCAGCTCAAATCCAGATCCAGAAAATGGCAGGTTCTACTTTGGAGTCCCTCTCTTCTCTTACAAGGAGCTTCAAGAAGCTACATGTAATTTCCACCACGCCAGACAACTAGGAAGTGGAGGCTTTGGAACAGTTTACTATGGTAAACCATTTTTTACCACATCTTGATCTTGGTGCTTACTTCATAGTTTAGCCTTTTGTTAACAGTATACTAGCTAGTAACATAAATAACAACATCTCTAACACCAATAACCTCAGTAAATTAAATATGTATTTTGTTATTTACTTAACTTACTTTTAAAACGTGCTAAATATGTATATTATAGCGTACGTACTAGTTTTGTTTAAATGAATAAGTAGTGATCTGGTTTTGAACAAGCAGGAAAAGTGCAAGATGGACGAGAAGTTGCTATCAAGCGTCTATATGAGCACAACTACAGGCGAGTAGAACAGTTCATGAACGAAGTTCAAATCCTCACACGCTTGCGCCACAAAAATCTGGTGTCCCTCTATGGCTGCACTTCAAGTCACAGTCGTGAACTACTCCTTGTGTACGAACACGTTCCAAATGGCACTGTTGCTTGCCACCTCCACGGTGAGTTAGCAAGGCGCGGCACTCTTCCGTGGCACACAAGAATGAAAATTGCCATAGAGACCGCAAGTGCATTGGCTTATCTCCATGCTTCTGACATCGTCCACCGCGATGTCAAAACCAAAAACATTCTCCTTACCGAAACTTTTGGTGTTAAGGTTGCGGACTTTGGTCTTTCAAGGTTGTTCCCTGACGATGTCACGCATGTTTCCACTGCTCCACTGGGAACCCCAGGTTACGTTGACCCAGAGTATCACCAATGCTACCAGCTTACTAACAAGAGTGATGTGTATAGTTTTGGGGTTGTGCTGATTGAGCTATTATCATCTATGCAAGCTATTGACATGACAAGGCGTAGGGATGAGATTAACTTGTCTAATCTAGCCATAAATAAGATTCAGCAAAGTGCATTTAGTGAGCTGGTTGATCCTTGTCTTGGTTTTGATTCAGATATTGAGGTGAAGAGGATGATGGTTTCGGTGGCAGAATTAGCTTTTCAGTGCTTGCAACGGGACAAGGAATTGAGACCCTCTATGGATGAGGTTTTGAAGGTGCTGATGAGAATTGAAAGTGTGAATAAGGATATGGGTGAGCATCTAGATGATGAAGAAGATTTACGTCCTCCCTCTCTACCTTCACCAGATTGGGATGAGAATGGATTAGTGAAAAAAATGATGGTTCATCATCCTTCACCAAAAGCCGTCACAGATAGATGGTACAGTGAATCTACTACGCCTAATGCCAGTCGTTAATTTTGACCCACTTTTCGTTGTATTCGGATCGATTTACGGACATGCTCAATTTAATGTGCAAGTTTCATTTCATCAGTATTGACATTTTTACAGTTAAATATTTGGACTCACCTATTGAATTGTAAAATTGCCACAAAATCTACCTTCATATGCTCCAACAAGTATTTAATGAACATAAAAAATTAACTGCAAAATATATATTTTAAAAAAAATTCTAAAATCTAAATTAAATTTAAAGAAAAAGAATTATAATATTTGAAATATCAAATATTTATTTAACTTTATTATTTACTCATTTCAATAACATATCCTTTTATATCATGTAGTGAAATATTTAAGATTTCAATTTTAAAAATATCAAAAAATATTTTAATTATACAATTTAGTTTAAAATATGTTTTTTATATAAAATATTTGTTAATTAAATTTAAGTATTAATTAAAAATGATAAAATATTTAAAATTTAAGTATTAATTAAAAATGATAAAATAAAAAAAAAATTCAGTATTATTTAATGATATTATTACAAGATAAAAATATTTTATTTAAAAAAAATTAATAATGTCAATATATATCGAAAAATATTTAACAAATAATTTTAAAAGTATTTAGTTTGTATATTGTTTTAATTAAGAATTCAAAAAATTAATTACAAATTATTTTAAAAAATTGAAATTTAAAGAATAAATTTAAATATTTTAAAATTTCGAAACATTATAATTTTATTCAACTACATTATTAATCAATTTATTAAATTTTGTTTTATTTTATTTAATGAAATCTTTGAGTTAATAAATTTATTTTTCTAAATTAAAAATATATAGAGTTGATGTAATGATGTAAAGTTTTGCTTCGTTTAAATATGAAAGAATAATGTGTGTAATTTTTTTTTTTTTTGGATTAGCAACAATCAAGTACTTAAGGTGGAATTAATTTTTGAACTAGTAGGTTAGAAATGACTCTTATTTTATGACCTTAGGGGAAAAAATGGCATTGAATGTATAAATTGTTGGATGAACTATTGTATGTTTATGACATCTTTTCACATGATATAATAATCCCTTGTAAAAGATATTTTGAACAATATTTCAAAATTTAAACGTGCAAGATTCGATCTATATATATATATATATAATTGAACAATTCATTCTAGTTGTTAAACATTATTTTTTATTACTTCTAAAGAAACCCAAAATATGTGGCCTTTTCATCCAAAGGGGCAAAAAAAAATTTATTTACCAATTGGGGTGATTTTTAAAAAAATTATCATTTTAGGGTAAGTCGTGCCACGTAGTACGACTCTTATTTTATAAAAAAATAAAAATTCATCACTAAAAATTTGGTCTTTATTTTTTATCTCGATTTCAGTCGCTAATACTTTTTACGACAAAATATTGTGATCGCAAATATAGAAAACAAAAATATCATAATATTCTATAGCAAAAAGTCTTAGAGACTAAAATAACGACTAAACTTAGAGACCAAAATTTTAGCGTCGAATATTTTTTTTTTTAAAAAGAATAAGAGTCGTGCCAGTGGCACCACGTATCCCCTAATGATAATTTTTTTTTTAAATCACCCCAATTGCTAAATAATTTTTTTTTGTCCCCTCTGGAGAAAAATATCAAAATATGTTAGTGCAATTGCTAGAAACAGATCGGAGGAGAGAAGCCAACGTGTTTTGAATTTTGCACATACTAACACATTTTTTTTTTCTGAATGTGCACACTCTCACAGGTAAACTCTTGTATGATGCATTCAATGTTTTCCAAAAACATTTCCTTCCTTAATTGGTTTTTGCTTGACATTCCTAATGGTCTCCCTTCTTATCTTAAAATCGCTAATAATATCTTTGCCACAGTTTCTTCTGCTTCTTGTTTCAGCTCAAGATGGAAAGTGTCCACCATCTTTCTACTGTGGATATCTTGGCCAAAGTAAGTTTCCTTTCACAACCACACTGCGGCTTATTGGCCATACATGGCTGTGAACAACTTGAACCACACGCTACCAAAACCGTCAAACTAAGCAACTCAACATCAAGATCGTACGAGGTTCTAATGGTTGAATTGAACCTCGTACCATAATGATCACAGATGATGAACAACATAATTATTTGAAAACCAATTGTTGCAAAGCTTTCAGCAACAATTTTACACTTCCTCACACCTCTCCTTCATCTTCTTTCTACATCAAATATAATATCACTATCTTCAGATGCAATCACTCTCTAAGGGTCAGTACCCTTCCCAAAGGTTTTTATAAATATTAATTCAAACTGTTCTCATCAGTACTACCATATCTACTATATATGGCTTTCCAAATACTGAAACTCTGGGTTTCAAGTGGCCGAGCTCTTTAACGCCATGTTCAACGATTCAATTTGCAACAGAAGGAGAGTCTACTCCCTACCCCTTTCAATTTCTAACTGATAATATCGCTATCGAAGTGCAATTATCTGATAATAGCGAAAGGTGTCTTCTTGATGGAAAAACCCAATGTTTACTTGACACAAAAGGAAAACTCAATTGCGCCAAAGGTATGCAATTCCTATTTTCATATTTTCAGGTTAAAAAGTGTGTAGGGGAAAAGAGGATGTCTCAATCAAGTTCAGGGCATGTCATAAAGGCTACAACAATTGAACTCAGAACTTTCGATAAAGGATTATCGGAAAACATTTAATTCTGGAATTTTTATTTCGACGCATAATGCCTATTTGTGCTGAGTCGCGTGTCCTCGTCCTCATCCGACATCTTCTTTATTATGATTATATTACCTTTACTATATTATTATTATCCAGTAAGCCGAGGGGTACAGTTACATAGAATTTGCACAATCAAAACGTTTTCACAAGTTTTGTTCCTGATACTTATCTTTATGGATTGTTCTAGTTTAACTTATTCCTTCAATTCTACTGCAAACAATAAATATTTGGCGTGGAAGTTGGGACTAGGTAACTTTCCTTTTCTTATTTGTCCCAAATGGTGCCCTTTCTTATCATCTCCATGGAAGGGGTCAACTTAGATTTTTTATGAATACAAAGCAACGGTTACCCATCTTTACGAGTTTTTAGAAGTTGGATTAATAGTTGATAGGATTTAGGGTAAAATTAAATTTAAATTAGTTACACTGCTATTTGATATTGATTAGATTGGTTTGCTTGAGTGTTTTTAAAAAAGGTCAATTCTAACCGAAACTAATAGACAAAAATCTAATTCATTTTATATGGATCAAGTTATGACAAAATAAATAAATAATTTTTTATTTAATATTAATATAAATTATTTTAAATTTTAGAATGGATCCAGGACATATTTGGTTTTCGGTTGAGAGTCCTCCAACATACACTCAACAAGTAAAACTGAAAAAAACTTATTGTTTAATTTTCAATTTTTTGTGTAGTTGTTTGATTTTCAATTGAGTCTGTTTGTAAACTATGTTTAGTTTCAATCTTAGTGAAACGGTGGAATTTTTATTCTAGTAAGAAATGTGGGTTAATATTATAAGAGAATTATATTAATTATTTATTATTAATGAATTTTATTTTATGTGATTAAATTAAGTAAGTATGTTAGACAAATAAATAAGGTGATATGGATTTAAATGAACATATGTAAGTGTTGATCCATTAGGCAGATAATGAGAACTCTATTGGATTATGGTTTCTAATATATCGAGCTGTCACACATAATTTCTCTTCTTTACATTCTAAGAATTATCAAAATCCGATTGAAGAATAAATAGGTTTCAATTGAGGAAGAACCATAATGTTATTGTTCGTGATCCCGATGGATAACCTCAAAAATCTTAAAACAAATATCGAAGAAAGCTTAGATAAAAAATCAACTAAGCATCTGAATATTTTATCTAATTCTTAATAATTAAATATGTTGTGGATTTGATAAATTATCATAAATTATAGACATGTGAATTTTTAGCTTTCACACAAAAAAATAAAAAATAAATATTAAAAATATTCCAGCAAGAAATTCAATTTAACTAGAAGGAAACAAAGTTACTTTTATAAACTGAGTTTGCCTTCAGTTAAATTTAAATCTAGAACTTTAATCCAGTAATCCACACATGCAGCGAGTTAGTGTCTTCTTGAAAGGAAAGTATAGTATTATTCACGGCTTCACACCATGACGTGTATTTTGCGAGAAAACAGTGTTGTACAGTTCTAGCTAGTCAACCCTGGAGAATATAAGAAAAAGCGAAAAGTGGGTGTCAGATTTTGTGTGATTAATTATAAGCAGAGCAGGATATGTGGATTTGTGGATAAGTCCGCTTATAGTCATCTAACTTAAGACTTGGTTAAACAGAACTTGCGTGTGGTGCTTTTGTTTTCTCATCTATCGGGCATTATGATGATTGTCCAGACTCATTTGATTGCGGAAATTTGGGGAGAATTCTCTTCCCTTTCACCACCGTAGAACGCCAGAACTGTGGTGCTCTGAGAATCCATGGCTGTAATGACCATGACCAAACAGCAGTGAAGCGTGTCCAGTTGAACAATGGTTAGCTCTTTATCACTCTCTAACAAATCCTAATAATAATTTGAAATTTAAATTACACAATTCAACAAGAATATTGGAGGTGGGAAATATGAGTCTGAACATCTAGAGAAAGAAGGTGATGGTGGTGTTATCTCTTCCACCTCCACCGAACAAGTACAACCACCAGTTGTTTTTTTTTGTGAATGAAAAGCTACCAGCTTCGCCAAAGTCTTTGACTGAGAAATGGAAAAGTGATTCTACAACTCCCAATGCCAGTGGTTAATTACTTTTTTTTCTTCTAATAATAACATTAGTTTTTCCATGTTTGGTAAAAAGTAAAAATATACTACTGTTACCGAACTCCTTTTTTTTTCCTTCGATGTTCTTGGTTACAGTACAGTAATGATTGTTGATGAAGCACGAACTACTCATGTTTGAATTGTTGAATACTTGTCTGATATGTGATAAATATTTCTCATTATTTTTTAGTAAACCATCAAATCTCTCCCTAAGAATGTGAGGAGCTAGCAAGTTGGTCCCTGAAAATTTTGAATTAGGTTTTATTTTGATAAGTTTAAACTTGGAATTTTTTTGCCTAAGCTTCAGGTTCAATTGATGCGGAAGTGATTGCTCACTTCTTATTTTGCTTCTTCTCATTCTTAGGTCATTTTATCGAGGGATTAAATAATTAACTCAACAAAAAAAGTCAAAAGGACAGAGACAGGCAAAGGCAAAGAGTAATCTTGATGATTCATTTTTTTTAAATAGCTTAAATTCCGAATCTGAATCTTTGAATGTAGTTCACAATACCATAAGAGCCATCAACAAACAATACATGCTCAGATGCAGAATAAAAAAAAAAAAAAAAAAGGCACTGTTGGTTATGAATAGCTTCTCAGCAAAATGTGTCTCCATTGGCTGGAAACTGACTTTTGGATTTTGAATGTGAAAAGGGGAGAATCAAAAGTCTCTAGCATAGATATATCCTCATGTATTTAGTGTTGGAGGTAAGGGGTTTGAGAGAGAAGGGTTTAATGTTGGGTGCTTGAAGTATTACACCAAGAGACATCAAATGTGGAATGTTCAACGGTGTTACCTCTAGCTTAGGGAAAACCTTAGTAATATAACAAGCTATCGAGCTCCAGCCCATATGAGCTCATATAACCATACAATAATTTATTGAACTTGTATATGAACATATTAATATTTAATATATATGTTAAATATCTTCAACATTTAGTACATCAGTTGTTCTGAAAACAAGTTCTTGAATCGAATCCCACACAAGTTCTTCAATCACAAATTATGCAATTACTAGTTTATAATCCTGGTGTTTATGTTCTGGTTTCAGTCTTACAGCTTATAAGTTATAAAAATTTATATTATTTTAGTATAGCAATTAGTTTGCTTAATATATACAAGTTAATAGCCATAAAAATGGCCAAACAATTTCCTACTTTGCATGCTTCCGATTATGATTTTCTTGTTCAACGGATGGTACCATTTTACAACTTTATATGTTTATAAAGATTCTTTATTCAACAACGATTCTTCTTTGTCTTTTTGAATGAACTAATTATGTTAATGAGATTTCTATGTTTGGGATTCTATCTTATGACCATATGGAAGCTAAATCATGTTTATAGTTAAGAGAATAAAATACACATTTCAATGAGTTAGTGATTGGACTCAAGTCACTAAACTCGATTCAGTTCCTAATTGAAGTTTGATTGTTTAAATCTCCAGCATCTGCTGGATTACTTAAGTCTTATTTAAGTTTCCTTATATTTGTTTTAAGCTTGTGTTCTAGTGTCCTTGCAATGTGTTTCCTGCATTTAGAAAAGCTTGTGCAGTTAGTACAAATTGATAAGCCAAATTAACAAGAATCCAAAACCATGTTATGATTTAAACTTTGCAAATTTCTACATAATTGTGCAGACCTGCAAGCCAATTATGCAGAATTGTTTGCAAATTTCTGCATAATTGTGCAGAATTACGTGGACTGGAAATTGATTTGTTTCTTTGATAACTATAGGTTGTGTAGCTACTTAAGGGTTGAGAGACAGCTATAGAACTCAAGCAAAATTCAATTAAAGAAAACATTGTTATTACTTGATTGGACTTGGACCCATTTCTTCTCTACTTCCTTGTGAGATTTTTTATTTTCCATGTGAATATCTATGGAATGATTTTGTATCACTGTGTGTGGTTGTGTGTTTTTCTTGGAGCTTAGTAAGCTTGTCACTTGTGAGTTAACATGAACTAGTACCCTTGTAGGGAGTATAATCCCAGAAGCAGCTCATAGTGTTGGCTGTGGGCATTGCGATGCATTAGTTTAAATCCTAGTTAAGGTAGTCACTGTCAGTGTTCTGCTCTAAGTATTGATTTCTGGTTATGTAACTTTGTCATCTTTTGTAGCCTGGCGGTTAAAATAAATAAATACACCGGTCAAGAACTCGAGTCAAAATCCTAAATTGACTATCAGTATTATACCATCATCTCTTGACCCTAAATCTCACATGTTTCTGTAGCCTAAAGGTGTGAATGCCAGCCATTCCAAATTAACTCTTGCGGTGGTGCTATTGCTATAGCTTCAGAATCAGATATCACAATTTCTGTCCGAGTGTAAATAGAACCTGTTAGAGCATGCAATTCCACTGAGATTGATCATGGCTGATCGCCTCTCTTATTTGAGACTTACTGGATTAAAGCTGGAAATTTCTAAGATTGTTTTTATTAGGAGTTTAAGATTTGAAAGGATAAAACAAATATGTAATAACTCTTAAAGCGCGCAATAGAAAACTTTTTTCTGAAGTTTTGGTGACTTGTCGTGCTTTTCATAGAGATTTCATGAAATACCTTCTTTACACTACCCACACCCCCAAACTTCACATACATATTTACCAACGCAGTTGTCATGTATTAATCAAAGCAAATTTCATTTTTGACAACAACCTCATGAATCTTTGGACCGTCACCATTGACCATTTTACAACAATTCCATGTCTGGCTCACAAACGTTGTAGCTAGCAAGGAGATCAAAGAAGAAACGTGCAAGTGGGTCACAATGCTAATTATATTTGTATCTAAGTTTTCTTCAAATTATACTAATTATAAGGTCCAGTTCTAATTTGAAGATCAAATATTAAAAGTACCTTTATTTTATTTTGAATTACACACTTTCTAACTTTGACAAAAAAAATTTCAAATACTGTTTAGAATTAGAATATATAAATAACATTTAGTAGTCAACCAAATAGTTTTCTTGTTACATGTAATAACTTTTTCAGATTGGATGTTCCGTGTTTGATCTTTTGACGTGTGGGATTTTCAAAATAATTGGTGCGGAGACGAAAACGCTGACTATCTCCACCAATGGTTTTAATCTTAGATAAATAAATGGGCACCACAAGATTAACCAATAATACATAATTATTTTAGCTTAATTGATAATTTTAAATTTATGTTTTGAATATATAATTACGTTAATATTCAAAAGCAAATTTTATCTAAGGGACAAGATTGAGCCTACACAATTACATGGTAAAAAGAAACCAATGAAACCATTAAGCATGGACAAATTGTCACGTGGACTATATATAATCAGAGAATGAATTATATGACTCACATTAACTTCATGATTAGACAGAATTAAGAGGAAAGGTTGATAGTAACTTGAGTTTGAGCCTTTTGTCCTCACTCTATGATGTTCTTCTACGTGAACACAATTAAAAAGATCATCTCAGTTTTATTTTACTTATTATTTTTAAGAGTTGATATAAAAAAGTAAAATTAAAAATACTTTCTTAAAAGAGACGGCGTTAAGACTTGTGTAATAATTTTCCCAGTGAACTTGCGTATCAATTGGTTTAAAAAAGATTGTTATCTAGCTTGAAGAAGTGAGCAACAAATTGTGAGACACGATTGCCGAAATATAAACAGTATAGGCAGTTTTGGAGTCCATAAGAATATTTTCTTGACATACTTGAGTTAAGGGTGACACAAGGTGTGGTGCTTCTGTCAGCTGGAAATGTCAACGGTTTATGTAATCCTTTTGTTTTCTCATCTAACGGTGGTGCTTCTGTCAGCTGGGAATGCAAATGGGCACCATGATGAGTGTACAGACTCATTTGATTGTGGAAGTTTGGGCAGAATTTACTTCCCCTTCACCACGGTACAATACCTGAACTGTGGTGCTTTGGCAATCCATGGTTGTGATGATCATAACCAAACAGCAGTGAAGCGTGTCCAGTTGAACAATGGAGGCAAACTGTTCCAAGTTACACAAGTTAATGGTCATCAGAGGCAGTGGTGGAGCCCTAGTATTTCCATTACCGATCATGATTTCAGAATGCTTCTGGTAAATGGTAGTTGTAAGGCCTTCACCTACAACATTATCTTCCCTCCCTCCTCTGCTTTCGGTTATTTTGATATGAAAAACAATATATAACCACCTTCAAATGCAGACACAATCAAACAGTCAACCATATAAATGACTTCATCAACTATACAGGATGTCCTTCCTCTGATTTTTACTTTGCCCCTCCATACTCTGATTATGAGTCCCTGCGCTCCTTGATCTCCTCATGTTCAATGGTTAAACTCCCCGTGAGACAAGATTCTCAGTTCTTCAAAGATCCATTTGGATTTTTAACGGCTGAAATTACCTTTAAATTCAAGTTTTCAAAAGAATGTCTCCAGTGTTACTATGGAAGAAGAGATGGCAATTGCCGACTTGACAGCAAGGGAAATTTTTATTGCACCAACAGGTAAATACCTCAACAAAAAACTTGTACCGACAGTTAATGGTTGCATAAATATTTATGTGTACAACCAGATTTAATTTTTACAATCTTCACACTTTTTCTTTCTCTGAACTGCTAAAAAACAAGTTAACTCCGTATGTTTCCCCCCTACACAACAGTTAAAATTTAGAAATTAATTCCTGCTTGATTACTTCTATATTTAAGCGACTTGACTGTATTGTAGAACTTTGTTTTGTTAGCTTGACAGTTAAAGAAACTCGCTGTACTTTCTCATTATCTAACTGGATCAACTACTGCTTTTAAATGATGCAGGAAAACTAGAGTTTGGACTCGGACTCGGAAGCTAGCATTGATGCTAGGTGACGTACAAATTTTTAACATTCAAATACATCATGCTTCTAAATTTTAGTTCCTCAGAATATTGGTTTTATTTCTTATCAAAATTTAATATGATTTTAGTTCTTATATTTACTGCTGACTAAAAACTAAAAATACACGTTTCTAGGTAAATGTATAGACGAATAACATTATTTTTTATAAAAATTAAAACTAGTATTTTGAATTTTAACTGTCTTTCAATTTTATGTAGAACTCCAAAATTGTGTAGACGAATAAGAGGATTAGTTATGTAGATACATTTGAAAGATTAAACAATCTTTATTAGTAATAATCTTTAATCAAGAGACATTGGTGAGCATAACTCTTTCAAACTAACTAACTAACCGTGGTGTTTTTTTTCCTTTCTTAGGTTAGGTTATTAGTTATGAAGTTGGAAAAATTAAAACAAAATACAGTTAAATCTGAGACTCTGTCAATTGTGAAACTAATTATTGAAAAGCCGCAACCTTTGAACTTTGAAGGCACCGGCGTAGGACCATGGATCATATTTGTGTTGTTCCTCACGTTACGGCACTGCCAACGGAAATTCGGCCAATCCAGTAGCAACACTACTGATGATCCCTACCCAAGTCGTGACACAGAGAGTGACAGGATCTTCTTTGGGGTACCCATCTTCTCCTATAAGGAGCTTCTAGAAGCAACAAACAATTTTGACCCCACCAGAAAGCTAGGTGAAGGATGCTTTGGCACTGTGTACTATGGTCAGCATATTATATACACAGTGTAGCTCATTTCCATTTTACACATTAATTAAATATATAGAAGTTTTCAATCTTATTGATTCACTTAAATTAAGCATTGATCTTTTATAAACCAGGAACACTAAGAGATGGAAGGGAAGTTGCAATCAAGCATCTGTTTGAGCACAATTACAAGAGAGTGGAACAGTTTATGAATGAAATTGAGATCCTTACTCGCTTACGCCATAGAAATCTTGTGTCCCTTTATGGTTGCACTTCACGTCACGGCCAAGAGCTACTGCTTGTATATGAATACGTTCCTAATGGCACTGTTGCTAGTCATCTTCATGGTGATCTAGCAAGGGTTGGTATGTTGACATGGCCTATTCGAATGCAAATTGCCATAGACACTGCTTCCGCATTGGCCTATCTCCATGCTTCTAGCATCATCCATCGCGATGTGAAAACCAATAACATTTTACTTGACATTAGTTTTTCGGTTAAGGTAGCAGATTTTGGGCTTTCAAGATTGCTCCCAAAAGATGTAAGTCATGTCTCCACAGCTCCACAAGGGTCTCCGGGGTATCTTGATCCAGAATATTTCCAATTCTACAGGCTCACAGACAAGAGTGATGTGTATAGCTTTGGGGTTGTGCTCATGGAGCTGATATCATCCATGTCAGCAGTTGATGCAGCCAGGGAAAGAGATCAAATTAACTTGGCAAGTTTTTGCATAAAAAAGATTCAAAAAGGAAAGCTTAGTGAGCTTGTAGATCCATCCTTTGGTTTTGAGTCAGACCAACTTAAAAGTAGGGGTGTTCATCAACCGATCCAAACCGATGCAAACCACGGTGACCAAACCGAAAAATCGAAAATCGAAATAACTGAAAATCGAAAACCGAAAAAAATCCAAAATTTTCACCGGATTGGATCGGTTTTCGGATTGGCTGGTGAAAACCGATCCAATCCAAACCGATCCAATTATAAACCATACCTTACTCTTTATCTACTTGGGCCTATTCCCCATCATAGCCCAAAAATAAAAAACGCAATACATTGCTCCTTATTTTGTCCAATGAACGTGTTTGTCTAATGAAAATTAGAAAATAATATTTGTTTTTGTCCAATGAATGTGTTTGTTTATGTTAGATACTCCTTATTTTGATAAAAATAAGTTTCATAAGTTTTATTTTTAGACTTTTTAAAAAATCGAAAACCGATCCAATCCAAACCGAAAAAAATTGGATTGGATTGGATCGGATCGGATTTGAAAAAAATTTCAAACCGAATGGATGATCAAATGACCAAACCGAATAAATTGGATCGGATGATTTTTTGCTTTAAAACCGATCTAATCTAGACCGCGGACACCCCTAGTTAAAAGGATGCTAACTTCAGTGGCAGGATTGGCCTTTCGGTGTGTGCAAGGAGACAATGAATTAAGGCCTTCTATGGATGAAGTTCTGGAAGCACTCAAGAAAATCCAAAGTGGGAATTATGAGCTTGAGAATCTGGAGAAAGGAGATGATGTTGGTGGTGGCGGTGTTATCTCTTCCACTTCCTCCACCGAACAAGTACATGTACATCAACCACCACCAGCTTCACGGGATTGGTGTCAAGCTGGAATTTTAATGAATAAGTTACAAGCTTCGCCAGTGTCCTTGACTGAAAAACGGGAAAGTGAATCTACCACGCCCAATGTCAGTGGTTAGTCACATTTTTGTCTAATAATAACCGTAGTTTTTCACGTTTTGGTAAAAAAAATTATGAATGTATTACCGAAATTAATTATTTTATATATCTAATTTTTTCTCATATAATCTTACCTTTTTTTTTTTCGCTCAGCATATAATATTACCTTTGTACTCAATGTAGTTATATATATATTTTATTTATCAAAAAATATTTGATATATATAATAATATATTAATTTCTTTAATATATTTTGCATGCAAAAATTTAATTACTTTTATAAAATTATATAATTTTTTTATTGGCTCCACCCCTGGTAGCATGAATTCATTGGACCATTGTGCATCTTATGCTCTGATGTTACTCTCACTAGGGCCTAGGCTATATGGTCAACATTATAATGCTTAACACACCTGTTGATGTAAAGTCCAGAGTAGGTTTGTGCCATGGTCTTTAGTATATCTTAGGATTTCAGTTGGGAGAGTTCAAAAGTAATTTTTTTTCCAAAGCAACGAATTTCCTTCTCCATCTTGTGTATTAGAATTCAAAATGTCTCAAAAAGTACTTTTCAAACTTTTTATGCGGAACCAAAAGTTTTTTCATAAGTTACGAAATAAATTTTGACCGTTGGATCGAAATTACGATATGATTCCAAAATGGAAAATCGGTTTGCAACCATCTGCGATTTTACTTTTTTCCATATTTATCTTTGTTGCACATTCGGCACCCGTTGCACCTACTGTATTATTGTTTTAAATTTTTTTTCTTATTAGCATCTATCAGTGAATGTGACAGTCAATGTCATAATAATTATGAGAAGGCAGCACTACTGTTAATGGTCATTATTTATCTTATATAGCTTGCTAATATGTTCGTAATAATAAACAATTGTATATATGTTAACAAATATATATACTTATAAATAAATTTAATTAATTTATCAATAGTGACGACCTTTTAATTTAATTCTTTTATTTTTATAATAGTTGATATTTATACTTAATAACCTCGCAAAAATCTTAAAAAATATCTATTAAGTCTTCATGTTTTTTTTTATTTAGTAACAAAATATTTTAATAAAATATTATTATTAATATGATATTATATTATAATTATTTTAATTAAATTATAAATTATTTTAGTAGTTTGACTATTAGAATCATTATAATGTTTAAAATATTTTAATTCCTATAAATATAGATAGGGAATAGAAATTGAAGTTATTTTTTTTAGCTTAAAAGAATTAAGTAGATAGTTATTGTAATGTTTTAGAGCATTTTTAGTGGTATATTTTAAATTGAGATCTTAGATCACTTTTTGGTGGACCTCATAGTGTCACATAGGATTGAAGATCTCTTAAGACCTCTCACATTTTTTTCTTTAGTGGTAGATTTCATTTTGAGATCTTAGAGAGAGATAGAGAGAAAAAATTAACAATGTGCAAATCTTGAACGTTTTTTTACAAAAACTCATTCTCAAGATCTCTTCATCTCCTTTATGGGAATATCTAGTAAATATGAGATCTTGAGCTCAAGACCTAACACTAAAGATGCTCTTAGGCAAAATTTAACAATCTTAGTCACAATGGTGATATGTTGAGAAATTTATACAGATGATATCTCTTAAGATCTCTCACATTATGCTCACTCTCTTTGAATTACATTTAATTTTTTAATTAATTTTGTAAATTTTTGTAGTAATGTTTTTAAATTTTGATAGATTGATTGTTGAATGAAAATATTTTAGTAATAATTTTAACTTGTAAAACATGACATAACATATATTTATTTTGATTTTGATAATTAAATATATTGATTTTGTTGATGAATTTTTACAAATATAATTATTTTCACTTTTGTTAACACAATGTGATAATTATTTGGGGTATATTTTAAAAATATTACCATTTAAAATTTAAGATTTAAAAGAAAATATTGAACTATACTTAATAAAAAAATGGGTGTAATTAGTCATTTTCAATTTTACGGATAAACTTATGAAAATGGGGTTCATTTAGCAATTTTTTACCATGCACAACTTTAAAGTCATGCCAAGCTTATGACTTTAAATCTAAGAGGGGTGTTGATAGCAAAAAAAAAAAAGAAAAAAGAAAACAGCTTTAAAATCGGGAGTGCAGATAACAAAAACGAAACAAAACTCTATACGACTTTAAAGTCGTAAATATATATACGACTTCAAAGTCGTATATATGTTTACGACTTTTAAACGTTATAGAAAAAATAAAATATATATAAATTAATAATTAAAATTATATATTTATTATAATATTTAACTATCCAATTTTTTAATTTTCAAACAACCTAAAATTTATATTTTATTTTTCAAATTAAACTTACATGTTTTTGTAACTCCTTAATTTATTTAATTTTTTTTGACAGATTAATTAGTTTAACTATAAAATATTATTTTTACATCAAAGATTTTAAGTTAATTTAATGTAAATTATTACATTATAAAAAAATAAAAGGTGCCACATATTTCATTATACTTGATAAAAATATTTTTTATAATGTGATTAAAGTATTATTTATCTTTAATAATGAAAAATGAGTTTAATTTTAATACATAATGTAAAAAAAATTTCATTTTTTTTAGAAACATAAATATTTATAATTATTTTAAATATAACTTTAAAACTGATTATTATAAAAATAAATAATCTTATGATAATACTTCATAATTAAATGACGGCCTAAAAACTTGTAGA
>PYAF01002236.1:604508-644099 GCA_007407185.1 Glycine tomentella
CGGCGTCATCATGATCTTGTGCCTCTTGCTGCATTGCTCAAGAGAGAGATGAAGAGTGAGAAGATGGAGAAGCCTACTGTGAGGGTTGGACATGCAGCTCAGTCCAAGAAAGGGGAGGATTACTTTCTAATTAAGACTGATTGTCAACGAGTGCCTGGGAACTCTTCATCATCCTTTTCTGTATTTGCGGTATTTTTCAACTTTTCTGTTTCAGATTATATTTTCACCTCTAGAAATGCATGAGATCTCTACATATAATAAGTTGTAGTTTGGAGATTGCTGAATGTTTGATCTGCTTGTTTTCATGGAAATTTTGCTTTACTTTTTACTCTTGGCGTGTGGCAACAGCCTTTTCAGACTAAAATGAATGTCCTTTTGGATGGAAGCACATCATCCTATAAGATGGCCACTCATTTCTTCTGGTTAACAGGTCTTTGATGGGCATAATGGAAATGCTGCTGCCATTTTTACTAGGGAGCATTTGTTAAATCATGTGTTGGGTGCTCTTCCTCGAGGGCTTGGACGAGATGAGTGGTTACAAGCTTTACCAAGGGCACTGGTTGCTGGCTTTGTTAAGACTGACAAGGAATTTCAGAGCAGAGGTGTGAACTTTAGCTTTTATTCTTGTGTTTTTTTTTTTCGGGATAGAGAAGTTATTCATATTGGGAGGGTGGAAATACAGAACTGGAGGATCAGGATTCAGGAATTTATTTTTTCTCTCTTCTTATTACTGATTGTATGATTCCTCATCTGGTTTTATTCAGGAGAAACTTCTGGAACCACAGCCACATTCGTAATAGTGGATAGGTGGACTGTGACTGTTGCATCAGTTGGAGATTCCCGTTGTATACTAGATACCCAGGGTGGTGCTGTTAACTCCTTAACTGTTGATCACAGACTTGAAGAGAATATTGAAGAGTATGTTTTTATTTCTAAGGCCTAAGTTTGTTAACCCTTTTTTTTGTATGCTCTTGTTATGAGTTACACTGTATGCACAGGAGGGAACGTGTAACTGCTAGTGGAGGTGAAGTTGGGAGACTTAGCATTGTTGGTGGGGCTGAGGTGAGCATATTTATGTTGTAGTTATACTTTTTTCATCCTAAAATGGAAGAAAAGGAAAGATCTTCCATTTTTCCCCTACCCCCTTACAGCATCTAACAGGGGAACATTCCATTTAGCTTATCCTTGTTTTAAAGTTTAGTTCTAAACCATTGCAGATTGGTCCCCTTCGTTGCTGGCCAGGAGGTCTATGCCTTTCTAGGTCAATAGGTGACATGGATGTTGGGGAGTTCATAGTTCCAATACCATATGTCAAACAAGTAAAGGTATAATTTGTTTCCAGATAATTTCTTCTTTAGGTCAGTGATTACAATGATTATGCATCCTGCTAGGCCTTTGTTCAGGATAAAAATCTTACAATTTTTCATGGATTATAGCTGTCAAAAGCTGGTGGGAGGCTTGTAATTGCCTCTGATGGCATATGGGATGCCCTATCATCAGAAATGGCTGCAAAATCTTGCCGTGGTTTGCCTGCTGAACTTGCTGCTATGCAGGTTGTCAAGGTGGTCTTCTGGCTTGTGATGTGACATTACTACATTAGCATCATGTTGCAAAGCTGGCATTTCTCCTCACATGTATATATATTTTAACTGTTATACAGGAAGCGCTAAGAACGAGAGGGTTAAGGGATGATACAACTTGCATAGTAGTTGACATTATCCCACCTGATAATGAATTGCCACCAACACCTCCCCCCCCAAAACGGAACAAGCTGAGAGATCTTCTTTCCTTTAGGAAGAGGTCCCGTGATTCTGCCAGTAAGCTGTCAAAAAAGCTTTCAGCTATAAATATAGTGGAGGAACTGTTTGAAGAAGGATCCGCAATGCTTGCTGAAAGGTAATCTGTCATTCCCTTCTATAGGAAAAATATTCAATTGACGAGAGTGGGAAAATTTCATGAACAGTACATTATAGTCTAACCAGTTTATGATGTGCTGCAATTTACCTGATAACAATATGTGGAGTCATAACTCATAAGTGAACACCGTCCTTCCCTTTAGAGGAAGGAATCTTCATGTTTTGCATAGCCATTTGGCTGTAAAAACACTTATATTTTATCCTATTGCCTCTTATTATATTCTTAATTGGTTCTCTCTTAACTGATACCTACTTAGGATACTACGTGAGCCAATTTCAGTGTGTGTTCTGTAGCTATGAGTTTGTACCAGTCTGGAAGTATTTACTGGTTTTCTTATCGAGTTAGACTTACTCAAAGACAATTTTCTGTTGTATTCCTTTAAATACTTTTAAAACAGTTATGTTTAATGAATATTTATTACTTAATATGGCATACCTGCAGATTAGGAAATGATGAGAACTTGAACTCAGGGCAATCAACATCTGGCATTTTTGTCTGTGCTGTATGTCAAGTTGATCTTGCTCCAACTGAGGGCATCTCTGTCCACGCAGGTTCCATTTTCTCCACCAGCTCCAAACCCTGGGAAGGTCCCTTTCTATGTTTTGATTGCCGTGATAAGAAGGATGCTATGGAAGGAAAACGTCCAAGTGGAGTTAAGGTGTCATAGGCTCAAAATTGGTTTCCTAGTCTAGTATTCTTTATACTCTCTTTGGCCATTTTTTGTATTCACGATTTTTATAGGCATAAATTAATTGATTGAATCTCACTATCAAGCAGCAACAGCTTTATATGTGAATTGTGATATCCACGAATTCATCTAAAATGGGGCCATTGCATTTGAGTAGTTAGTTAAAACTGGGAGAGAGTGCCTGGAATGGGTTTTTGGGTGGCTGAAGATTCTTCATCTCTGATTTGGATGGTTAAGATTGTTGCCGGGTAGATTCTTTTGTATAGTAGTTTATGTTGCTTAACTTACCACAAAAATGGGTATTCTCTTGATTAAGTATGCCTCCCCAAATTCTGTATGTAAATTTCCATGGACCTTTTCTACCCCTGGGGATTGGAAGCTTCAAATCTCTACTATGGATTGAAAAAGTCAATTAATCTAAATTTAGAAATTGCTTGTTAAAAACTGTATGTTTCCTTTTTCCCGTGTAATTTTGGTCTCACTCTCATCTTTGTCCTTTTTAAGAGGGGCGTGTTTTGTCCTTTACAAATAACTGGAAGGATAATGTAATGATTGTTTATGCGATTTTTCAGTGTAAGAGCAAAGTTCCGTTGAACGGAAAGTAAGAACGCCTTAAACCAAACACACAATTAAGTGTATATGTTTGGATTAAAGTTTACAAATTTAAATTTGGATTAAATTTAAGTTTGTAAACTAAATTTACAAAAACAATTTAAGTCAAAATTTGAGTTTTCAAACAAAATTGTAATATGCAAACATATTTTTGAGAATAATCAAACATGTCACAAAAAATGAGTTTAAAATATTTCAAACGGAGAATTAAACATAGCCTAATGCATAAAAGCATAAATTTCTCAGTAATCAAGTTTCTCAAAGTTTCTATTCTGTTATCATGAGCAAAGGAATGGAGTTCCAAGTTCGAGCGTTGAACCTAAATAGGGAAACGTATGAATTTTGGAAGAGTCAATTTCCATCTTCTCTTTGTGCTAATACGTTGTATAGTCAATAGGAGAAATTGGACGGAAAATGTGGTGGGCCTATTTTTCTCCGGTCTTCCATGCTCATTTTCCAAGTCAAATTGCGAATCAAAGACGTTCTTTTAGATGAGTTGATACATGTTTCATATACTAAACATTAACAGAGAGTTCATTACTTGTTCCTCAAAAAGTTAGGAATTTGGGACGGCTCCAGTTGATTGGTTCTGCTTCCTATTATGTTTCCTTGTACTCATTCTCTCCGCTGGTTATGGAAATGGGCACCAAGATTGTCCACGCTCCTTTACTTGTGGGAATCTTGGGACTAATATTTTGCATAGCCTAATTTTCTCATCCTGCTCAGTTATTCAGATATCATCAAAAAACTTGACTGATACCACAAACATACTACCGTTTCTATCTGCTGAGATGGTTCTTGAAGTTGTATTATCTAATAATGATTGTGATAAGTGCTATAATCACAGAGGAGGCCAATGCCGGCTTGACAGCAATCAAAAGTTCTACTGTGAAAAAGGTACGCTTCAATTCACATAAATTTCTCATTTATTCCTTAATCCATTCGAATGTTTCCTTTCGGTACAGTGAGTTTTCTAGACCAGACCAGTGAGATTGTCACATATGAAGTCTCGTCTTAGACGTGGATGCGCCAATGCGCCCATTTTTATTATTTTTTAAATTCTGGTGTTTTATTGAGCATTTAATTATTTTCTATTTACCACTTCAGTGGCCAAGAGTCAAGTTGATTGCTGAATGCTATTTTTTTTTTAACTCAGTGTATCCTTCCATCAGGATTCAAGAACTAATCCATCAAAGTAGATTCATTTAAGCCACAAACATCTTCCCATAAACGTTTTTGCCATATACCTGACCACATGCTTTACGTGACTGACATCATGGCGATTAGAATTAGTTTGACTCTCCTAATTTTCTAGACTAGTGTGAGCCTAACACTCCGTAACTTCACCAATAGTTATGACACCTTTTCTTCTGTAATTCTTGAATCATTAAGAAACAAATACAAGAGGCCGCGTTAGTAAATGTTTGACAAAATTATAAAAAAAAAGTTTAAATAAATTATTTGCTTTGATTTTTATAACATCACTCGTCATGTTTTTTATTCTCTTTCCATCTCTCCTTTTACCTCTCTACTTACAAACCCATTAAATTAAATATTAGTATTATTCTAAAGTGATATTCAGAAAATAAACCAATTTGGGTTGGCTAGAGGGGATAATTGTTGGTATGTACCAGATTAAAAGTAATCACGAATTATTAATGTATAATGGATATTGCATTTGAATAGCAAAGGCTGACCGAGAGAACCTTGATTTGTTGTTTATAGACTTTCTGTAAAAAAAAAAAAGTTGTTTATAGGCTAAAATATATTAATGCTCTGTTAATTTTTTTTTAAAATTCGTTCCTAATTTTTAAAAGTTTAAAATTGGTCTTCTTATTTAATTAATAAAATGTTAGTCTTTTTGAAAAATTTATTATTTATTATTTTCAGACAAGATTTTGAATTTTTTTATTGATGAAATTATGGGAAGTAAGTTTTATACGCAACATGAAAATTGATAAATTTAATATGATATTCTTTTCTGATTGTTCATGAGCTTTAGCTTTTGAATAGTCCTACTTCTACTCTCAAAACTTTTCAATTTAGATACAAAAATCTCAATGGCCTTCTACAAAACGAAAGTTGTGAAGCTTTGAGAAACAATTTTACTCTCAATTTGCTGCTTTTAGTTTCGAATCCAACGCAATTCTGTTGAGGTGCAACCGCACCCTCCATGTCAACCCTCCCACAAAAATAAATATGAGCAAGTTTACAAAGTGGCATATGACTACGATCTCTATCTACTACAAGCGCGTCATCACAGTTCTTGACAGAGTGCGCAAAGGTCCAGCTTCCAATTAAAAATGTGGCTGACGCTAGAAACCCATTCACATTCCTAACTGCTGCTTAATATTATTACGTATTAGCATACCGTATTAAGGCTGAAGTAGACAACTTGAGTGAAATATATTTTCCTCATTGGGTTTACAATCGTCTTGAATCAAATCAAGAGCTTGGTTTACAAAATATAAAAGATGAAGGTGATGACCATATGGTGAGAAAGATGATAATAGCTGGCTTGTGGTGCATACAAAACCACCCTTCAGCTCGACCAGCAATTAGTAAAGTGGTGGAAATGTTAGAAAGTAAAATGGAGTTATTGCAAATTCCACCTAAACCTTTTCTGTCTTCTCCTTCAACATCCTGTTCATTTATCATGTGAGACACTATAGTTCAGA
The DNA here is from genome assembly GCA_007407185.1 of Glycine tomentella. Taxonomy (NCBI): domain Eukaryota; kingdom Viridiplantae; phylum Streptophyta; class Magnoliopsida; order Fabales; family Fabaceae; genus Glycine; species Glycine tomentella. The sequence continues at coordinate 610,404 of PYAF01002236.1, forward strand.
AGAATATATACTAAGATCGATGTAGCCTTTGTTGTAGAACATTGCACTTATTACTATTTTTCTTAGTGTTTTGGATATGATTTGCATCGTGTTTAATCAAACTCCAAGACAAAGAGAAGGTTCAGACAGAGTAGTGCCGTCATGGATCAGTTCAAGATAACGTTACAAAGAGTCAATAAGTCAAGTCTTGTGCTTCTTTCAACTAGCGTAATTGAGGCTTTAGCAAGATTTGTTTTTAAAACAGTATTTATAAGAATTAATTAAAAGATTAATTATAAAGTGTCTTTCGAAGTCAACTGGCGTATCAAGCACTTTAAAACGATAATAATCTGTATAAGATGAAGTAAATGTTAATGTATTGCAAATAATATATCACAATAATATTTTGTTACTTTGGATTTACTTCCTAAAATGATCAATAGTTGTGATGATAACAGTGATTTACTGATTTTTATATAATATCTATAACTACTACATTATTTCTGAGTGTGCTGCCTTAGAGCCTCGACTAAAATGGACTTTTAAATTTGTTTGATCTTAGGTTCAAATGCATGCAATAAGTTGGGGATACCGAATCAATTGTATAGTTGGGTTTCCTATGAGTTTGCCTTTGCTAATTGGCATGATGACTAAAGTCGGTGAAAAACGGCGCATCAAAGTCATTGGTAAAAATTAGGGTAAATATTCAAATTGAAAGTGTATAAAAATGAATTTTTTTTCCCTAAATATATAAAAATGCTGATGTTAGTTCTCCAATTAATTTGATTTGTGAAGTGGATGTTGTGCAAACCACAAATGTGTTTCATGTGTGTCTGCTGTGTGTCCTAAGAAGTTTTTGCTGCGTGTCCAGTTGTTTGAATAAGTGTCCGTAGCATGTCCAAGCAAAAAAAAAAAATTAAAAAATTAAAAAATTTGACACCGCCAAAATATGTCATTCGTCAGGACTGTCCGTGTTTCCTAGCCAACGATACAATCATAAACAAAGAACAAAAATGGTAGAACCAGTAGCGGGATTTATAGTATTAACTGTTAACCAACCACTAAGCAATGACACCCTTCACCGACAAATTGTCGATCTCGTTTGGGTGGTGTATATACCCATTTATGATCTGGACGCAAACCACCAACCGCTCCATCTCGTCGCCGACATAGATAGTGGTTTGGGTTTCGATTTCATCGCCTTTCCCATGCGCCGCTCTGCACAGTGGCCACACAACCACGCATTAGCCACCCCAGATATGCGGTATGAGGCTACCATCTTCTCAATGGTTTTTCTTCCACCGCGAAAGTAGGGTATAAGAAGGAAAAAGAAAAATAAAGAGAGAAAGAGGGAAGGATCGCCGGAAATATCTTTTTACAGTGGTCAGCGGTGGTAGTGGTCCAATAAAAGAAGAAGGGAAGAAAGAGCGAGAAGAAAGGAGAGAATAAATTTCAAAAATAATAAATTGATCCATCAATATTTTAATAATAAATTGATCATGTGGAGTGAGTTAACCAATTGATAATTTTTTTCATCAGATTTCAGTTCTTACTTATCAAGTCAAGAAAAACATTAGATTTATAGATCAAACTAACCGTAAGACTAATATTTACACTAGAAATTAAGAAAGCCATTCGGTCTTTTCCTTTTACTCGACTCTTCCTAACATTTCTACTATGGCCTCTGTTTCCGCTTTTGTTTTTTTATGACTTTTCTTTGAGCCATGTCTGTTCGTGCCTATTTTGTTATCATTTATATACTATTATAAATTTAAATTATATAAAAATGTTTGAGAGTAATTTACATGTTAAAATACTACTTAATTTAGAATGATATGCAGGGAATAAACCATTACGGATTATTGGTTCAAACTTTCATTCAAAAAAGTAATCACGGGTGAATGTGTAATGGATATTGCATGTGAGAAGCAAAGGCTGAAGAAGAACCTTGATTCAGTTGTTTATATCTAGTAACCTTATATTTTGCGTTGCTGGGTTCGCAATGTCCCACAGCCACAATGGTTGCCCCACCACTATAATTTTTTTCCATAATTATTTAGTAGACGAAGTCTTCCACATGACTTCAAGTCAACTGGTGTTTTAAGTAGCTCATACGGGCACAGCTTCGCGAAGAATGTTTGAAATAATTAAAAGACTCTCTTCTTTACCTCTTACATTATAACGCTTTTAGCTCATTCACAACTGTGTGATTGAGGAAGGATGAGTGGAGTTTATGAATTTGTATCATTGCTTTTGTTTGGTCATCTTATGCCACTTCTCTTGGCGGCGGCGTGTCCACCTCTGTTTCCCTGTGGAGATCTTGGCAATATCAGTTTCCCCTTTACTAAAACAGAACGCCCGGACTGTGGCTTATTTCCCATACGGAATTGTGAAGATCCACTCATGTCCAAAACCATCCAATTACAGAATAATGGACAATGGTTTCGGCTTGTACTTGTAACTCAGTTTCCGCACACTCCTTTCATAACTTTTCAACTTAGAGACAAACATCTCTATGACCTTCTGCAGAACCAAAGTTGTGAAGCTTTCAGATACAATTATACTATTCCTCAAAGCTTTCACTTTGCTGCTTTACGTATCCTATACAACACAACTCTGTTCAGGTGCAACCGCAGCCTCCATGTCAGCCCTCCCACGGGCATGCTTAAGTATACAGAGTGCCCTGACTACGATCTCTACCACAAGCACATCATCACAGCTGATGATGTGTCTCCGAGTTCTTTGGCAGCATGTACAAAGGTCCAGCTTCCAATTAAAGACGTGCCTGACGCTATAAACCCATTTACGTTTGTAACTGCAGATATCTCCGTTCGAGTAGACTTAACCAATGAATGTGCAGATTGCCACTATCGCCATGGAGGGCAGTGTAAACTTGACAACAGAGATAGATTTTCTTGTGCCAATGGTATACTACAACAAAAACCCTGGAAACACAAGCACGCACCCATAAATGCCATGCACCAATAAATGCCATGCACCAATAGTCTAATACTTGTTGCTTTTATCTGCTTTTCACATTTTAGATTCTTAAATGTTTCCTTCACGATTTGTGTTATTTGCTAAATTGTTTCTTCTAATTGCTGCAGTTATAAAGAAAGGGATGAGTTTGAAGGCCAAACTGGGTATAGGTAATGTACTGTTTACATAACTTGATGTTCCTTTTCACAAATTGATGATTTTATAAGTAATTCTTTTCTTTTGATCATATACGAGCCTACCATTCACACACGAGTCTAAGTACTATGCAGATTTCTCTGTTTTTTTTAGTACAATAAAAAGTCAAAATTAGTCCATTTAATCAACAGAACACAGCCTATAAACATGTTTTGTGACTTTTATTGTACTATAAAGATCATTACTTCCTTACTTACGCTACGCATTTTCCTCTTATATTAAACAAATTCTCCAGCTTCGGTCGTGGTAGGGGCTGCTGGAGTTGTAGTTCTGCTGATGGTCTTCGCTTGCTGCTTTAGGAAAAAGCTCTTTAGGAGGGAGAATCCAACCCATCGGATTATTGAAGGGTTTTTGAAGGAACATGGGCCCCTTCCTACAGCTAGGTACAGTTATTCAGAGCTTAAGAAAATGACTAATTCTTTTAGAAAGCAGTTAGGCCAAGGGGGATTCGGTAGTGTATACAAAGGGAAGTTACATGATGGTCGTGCTGTTGCCGTGAAGATTTTAAATAAATCAGAAGGCAACGGAGAAGAATTCATCAATGAAGTTGCAAGTATTAGCAGGACTTCACATGTCAACATTGTTAGACTATTGGGATTCTGTTTAGAAAGTTCTAAACGGGCTCTAATATACGAGTTTATGCCTAACGGATCCCTTGACAAGTTTATATATGAAGAGAAAAATCCACCAGAGAATGCTCGCCAATTGGATTGCAAAATATTGTATGATATTGTAATTGGCATTGCTCGTGGATTAGAGTACTTACACAGAGGTTGCAACACTAGAATTTTGCATTTTGACATAAAACCTCACAACATTTTACTAAATGAGGATTTCAGCCCAAAAATTTCTGATTTTGGACTTTCAAAACTATGTCCAAGAAAAGAAAGTGCCGTATCAATATTGGGTGCAAGAGGAACCGCAGGTTATATTGCTCCAGAAGTTTTTTCCAGGAATTTTGGTGCAGTATCACATAAGTCAGATGTCTACAGTTATGGGATGATGATCCTAGAACTGGTTGGAATGAGACATAATTCTAAGGCTGAAGTAAACCGCTCGAGTGAAATATATTTTCCTCATTGGATTTACAGTCATCTTGAATCAGATCAGGAACTTGGTTTACAAAATATAAGAAATGAAAGTGATGACAAACTGGTGAGAAAGATGACAATAGTGGGCTTATGGTGTATACAAACTTACCCTTCAACTCGACCAGCCATAAGTAGAGTGGTGGAAATGCTAGAAAGTACAGTTGAGTTATTGCAAATTCCACCAAAACCTGGTTTATCTTCTCCTCCAACCTCTCCAGCCCATTTTTCAAGTGAGACAATGTAATTCATGAGAATACTAGTGTCCACTCCCCTTTCATTTGTCGTTCCATATATTATTCTAATAAAAATAATATATGCTAGGAAAGGCATAAGAAAGTGTCACAAAATGTATACTGTAGGAATGTACTAGTGAAGCTTTGAATAATACAATGTGGAATTCTATTGACAAGAAACTACACTCGTGAAAAAACCAACGAAGGAAGCACGAACAAACTTTAGACAAAACTTAAACTACTAAAAACAGGAAACTTTTTGTTTTCATCCTTTTTGTCATAGGATCTTGCTAAATAGTACTCAGGAGTAGAAAATTTTATGCGATTTTTCAATGTAAGAGCAAAGTTCCGTTGAACGGAAAGTAATAGCGCCTTAAACCAAACACACAACTAAGTGTATATGTTTGGATTAAAGTTTACAAATTTAAATTTGGATTAAATTTAAGTTTGTAAACTAAATTTACAAAAACAATTGAAGTCTTATCTTTACAAAATTGAGTTTTCAAACAAAATTGTAATATGCAAACATATTTTTTTTGAGAATAATCAAACATGTCACAAAAATGAGTTTAAAATATTTCAAACGGAGAATTAAACATAGCCTAATGCATAAAAGCATAAATTTCTCAGTAATCAAGTTTCTCAAAGTTTCTATTCTGTTATCATGAGCAAAGGAATGGAGTTCCAAGTTCGAGCATTGAACCTAAATTGGGAAACGTATGAATTTTGGAAGAGTCAATTTCCATCCTCTCTTTTTGCTAATACCGTAATACGTTGTATAGTCAATAGGAGAAATTGAACGGAAAATGTGGTGGGCCTATTTTTCTCCGGTCTTCCATGCTTATTTTCCAAGTCAAATTGCGAATCAAAGACGTTCTTTTAGATGAGTTGATACATGTCATATACTAAACATTAACAGAGAGTTCATTACTTGTTCCTCAAAAAGTTAGGAATTTGGTATGGCTCTAGTTGATTTGTTCTGCTTCCTCTTGTTTTGTCACCTTGTACTCATTCTCTCTGCTGGTTATGGAAATGGGCACCAAGGTTGTCCAGACTCATTTACTTGTGGGAATCTTGGGACTCTCCATTACCCTTTCACCAAGGCAGAGCTACCTCACTGTGGCTTGCTAGCCATACGTGATTGTGATAATCCTCTTCAACACAGAAAAACGATCCAGCTGGAGAAAAATGGAAATAGCAGCAGCATAGTGGTTAATGGCATCACTCAGCAGGGTGCGATTTCAATTTTGGATGAAGATTTTCACAAGCGTTTACAAGAAAATACTTGTGGAGCGTTGAAGAATAATTATAGTCTTCCATCCCCTTCTTCTTTGTATTCTATTCACATAAAATACAATGTAACACTATTCAAATGCAAACACGGGCTCAATATGAAACCCCCAGCACATTATTTTAAATACCAGTGCCCTGACTATGATATCTATTATGACAGCTTTCCTTCTCCCAATAATAAGGAGGCGCATAGCCTAATTTTCTCATCCTGCTCAGTTATTCAGATATCATCAAAAGACTTGACTGATACCACAAACATACGATCGTTTCTATCTGCTGAGATGGTTCTTGAAGTTGTATTATCTAATGATTGTGATAAGTGCTATAATCACAGAGGAGGCCAATGCCGGCTTGACAGCAATCAAAAGTTCTACTGTGAAGAAGGTACGCTTTACATAAATTTCTCATTTATTCCTTAATCCATTCGAATGTCTCCTTTCGGTACAGTGAGTTTTCTAGACCAGATGATAGCTGCACAAGCAACACAGGGTACTCCAGCAAAACCAAGAGGACCATCAGAAAACCAAGTCACCTCAGTGACTACGTATAACCAACTGCACATGGGTAAAAGGACAATAGTCACAGAGAATATATCAATATTCTCTTTGCCTCGTCAGAGAAAATCCGTTATAACAAACATTCTAGAAAGTCTGCTAGCTGGCCATGATTGATAACAAACAACTTTCGTTTGTAATTCTTCTATATATATCAGCAGAATAAATAAATGAGGCACAAAAGTTATTATCCATTATTTTTCTTCTTCTCTGCCTTAGTTCCTTAGTCTAACACCAGACCAGTGAGATTGTCACATATTAAGTCTCGTCTTAGACGTGGCTGCGCCAGTGCGTCCATTTTTAATTTTTTTTTTAATTCCGGTGTTTTATTGAGCATTTTATTATTTTCTATTTACCATTTCAGTGGCAAGAATCAAGTTGATTGCTGAATGCTATTTTTTTATACTAAGTAAAAAAAAAAAAGGTTGTTTATAGGCTAAAATATACTAATGCTCTGATTGGTTCCTAATTTTTAAAAGTTTAAAATTGGTCTTCTTATTTAATTTATAACATGTTAGTCTTTTTGAAAAATTTATTATTTTTTATTTTCAAACAAGATTTTGAATTTTTTTTTATGGATGAAATTATGGGAAGCAACCACTGTTCATAAAAAAAAAAACATAAACAAAATGAATATTATATGAAAAGTAAGTTTTATAAGCAACATGAAATTTGATAAATCTTGTATGATATTCTTTTCTGATTGCTCATGAGCTTTAGCTTTTGAATAGTCCTACTTCTACTCTCAAAACTTTTCAATTTAGAGACAAAAATCTCTGTGACCTTCTACAAAACGAAAGTTGTGAAGCTTTGAGAAACAGTTATACTCTCACTTTGCTGCTTTTAGTTTCGAATCCAACGCAATTCTGTTGAGGTGCAACCGCACCCTCCATGTCAACCCCCTCCCAGAAAAGTAAATATGAGCAAGTATACAAAGTGGCATATGACTACGATCTCTATCTACTACAAGCGCGTCATCACAGTTCTTGACAGAATGCGCAAAGGTCCTGACGCTAGAAACCCATTCACATTCCTAACTCTACTTGTGAGAGTGTAGGATTCAATTCCCCAAGTTTAATTACTCTCGTTGGTCAAGAGAATAAGCCTTGTTTTGATAAGGCCCACAATGACTCAAGATAAATTTTAAAAAAATCTCCTTAATCCTTCAAAGCATTCATTTTGATCCACAAGTGAGTGGTATGTCTTCTTTCCATTTGAACGTGCAAATTTTTTGTGTGACCCCACGCGCTTTTTGAAATTTCCTCAGCCTTTATTGCCTATCAAACCATGGAACTTCCTCGCTCTAGCAAACACACAAAGGCGTCAACCGTTTACTCCAATTGTAAGGTCAATACCGTAGGATTGACAATTTTTTGGTATAATTCTCTTCTCCCTCTTCAATGTTCTCTGTCCACCACTAGACAGTAGACACCCTCCAAAATGAACATCTTTTTCCTCTCTTCTCCCCCGATTCTCTCCTACATCATCCTCTTCTATCTCCTTGCCAAAAACACCTCCTGTGATGTGGACCCAAAATTTCTTGCATGTCCACCCACAACCTGCGCCAACAGCAACCAAAGCATAAGTTATCCGTTTTACATCGAAGGAAAACAGGAATCTTTTTGTGGGAACCCTGGTTTTGGTATCTCTTGTGGCCGAAATGGTTTTCCAATCCTCATTCTGTCTAATACCCAATACGTCATTCACCAAATATTCTACGAAAATCAGACACTTCGAGTGTCCAATGCAGCGTTTTCAATTTCGCGACCAAACACCACCAATTCCAAAGGTTGTCTTTCTCTTCCTCTTACTCATAATCTCACTCTTCCTAGTACCGGCGAGTTCGATATTGCTCCGAATCAAAGAGGCATTAGATTGTTCTACGGCTGTGGGTCATTGCCTTGGTTGGAAGAGCACAAAGTTGGGTGTTTTAACGAAACGAGTTCAGTTCTGGCATTGTACAAAGAGGATAAAAATATAAGCTTTGTGTCAAAGAATTGCAAGGGCGAGGCTGTGGATACGATAGTGGAAGATGGAATAATAGGAGGGAATGAAGAAGCCTTGACAAAAGGGTTTTTGCTGACGTGGGAGGCCAGTAACTGCAGCGTGTGCTACAACACTGGAGGGAGGTGCGGCTTCGATTCCGTGATGTACACTTTCAGGTGCTACTGCACTGACAGAGTTCGTTCGGCCAAATGTGGTCCTGATGATTATGGTCCAGGCAAGTCTCTCTTCTCGAGCTTATCCAGTTATCCGACGGATTCATAAGTCAGAACTGAATTAAATTAAAGCGATCAAATTTATTTATTTTTAATTATTTAAATATTTTAACTTTTGATAAATAATTATTCAATAATTAATAGCTTTTACAAAATTATTTACATGTTTTATACATAAAATTAGAAATAATTTTATTTAAAATAATAAAAAAGAAAAAATATTTCTTAATTTATTTCAAAAATTTGCTGTTAAAAATTCTACGCATTATAAATTTATAAATCGTAGTATTTTTTTTAATTTTTGAAAGATATTTTAATCTCACAGACATAACAACAATTAAACAAGACTAATAATTATAATCTTACAATAAAAAAGGAATAAATCAATGGGTATAATAATAATTGAAAATTAATTATTAAACCCTATAATAATTATATATATTGTACAATAAATTACTATGCACCAATTTTTATCATTGATAGATCGTGTTAGTGGCCGTAATGAGACTCCCAACACTAGGATAGATAAACAAATGGCTGGATGCATATCACTTTTTTTCTTTTCATCTTGCAAACAAATGATTTTTCTCTCCGCTTCTGAAGTTTACTCCCCAACAGAAAACATAAACATTAAGAATCTTCAATATTATGAGTTGCCATTTCTGAATATCACCCGTAGATATAGGCAAAAACTTCTATGAATAAAAAATTAGGTTTTTATTTGAACGGTTTAGTTTGTGCTTAGAGCAATGGCAAACATACAATTTATTGGGCAAGCCATCAGCATTATGAAAAAAAGTAGTTATATTCGATAAAATTAGTTTAAAGTTAATTAAAATTAAAAGTTAAAAATTAAAAAATTAACTTATTAAATTATAAATATTTAATAAAATTATCTCTTGAAATATATGTTGAAATAACATAAAAAAATATAAAATAATTAAAAAATAATAAAATTATAATTTATCTAAAAAGATTAAGTAAAAAATTTGATATATATATATATATATTAAGAATTAAAAAATATATAAAAAATTAGAAATTAATGCTTTAAAAAATATTTTTTACATTATGTTCCATATTTTTAATTAAATTCTAACTTTTTTACTGGATTTGATTATTTAGCAATAAACATTTTTTAGTAGCATTTTCTACTTTAGCATTTTTTATTAGGTGATTGAGCTAGGAAGGAGGAATGGCTCCCTCTCAAATCTCAATCCACAGACCATAAAGTCTATAAACACTCTCAAATGGCTTACTTAGCAGTACTCTGCTCCCTGCTCATTTGGCATTATCTTTGTTCACAACGTATGCAGCTAGCTTTGAGATCGTCAGCAGCGATCCCAGGCGGTGGCCGCCGCCGCCTCTACCGCAGTCAAAGGTGGATCCTGTCGGTCAGCTCAGGCACCACCCTCGGACGAATCTGGGGGTACACCGCCTGCAACTTAGACCACAGCGACCGCGGCGGTTGCAGACAGGCGACGGCACCAGCGACCTCAATTGCCAAGAGTCAATGGTATACTACAACAAAAACCCTGGAAACACAAGCATGCACCCATAAATGTCATGCAACAAGAGTGTCTTTAGTGCTAGATTGTGATCTTAGACAATTTTTTTTGATGAATCTTACACTGTGAAGTAAGATTGAAAATATCTCTAACATCTCTATATTTTTTCCTTTAGTAATAACTATTCCATTTAAAGACACTCTCTCCTTTTCTTTTTTCTTTTTTTTTTCCCTCAAGACCTTACAATGTCATTTTTTTCTTTCTCACTAGTTGTCTTTTTTTTTTTCTTCTTCTTCCTGTCTCCTCATGCTACTTTTTTCTTTCTTCTCCCTCTCCTTTCCGCCACTTCAAACCTTCCCCTTCTTCCTCCACCGTGACCCTCAACCTTCTCCTTCTCCTCCGCCGCGATCCACCCCCTTCCCCTCCGTCACGAGTCCCCTTCTGTCAATGACATTTTTTTTTAGTTTTTCATCTCCTTTCCAAAAAAAAATTTCTCCTTCCGTCGGTACCGCCATTTGCTATTAGGAAGAAAAAGGAAAAAATTATTCTTTTTAGACATTGCGCAGATCTTCAGGATTCTTCTAGAACTCATTTTTTATGTTTGAAATCTATTCTGCTAGTTTATCAAGAAATCCAATGAAGATCAGATCTTGAGTTCAAGATTCTTTCTCAAAATCTGACACTAAAGATGCACTAATAGTCTAATGCTTGTTGCTTTTATATGCTTTTCACATTTTAGGTTCTTAAATGTTTCCTTCACGATTTGTGTTATTCGCTAAATTGTTTCTTCTAATTGCAGCAGTTATAAAGTTGAGTTTGAAGGCCACACTGGGTATAGGTAATGTACTGTTTACATAACTTGATATTCCTTTTCAAAAATTAATGATTTTATATGTAATTCTTTTCTTTTGATCATATACGAGCCTACCATGCACACACGAGTCTAAGTACTATGCAGATTTGTAAGTTACAATGTTTTTTTTAGTAAAAAAGTCAAAATTAGTCCAGTTAATCAACAGAACACAGCCTATAAACATGTTTTGTGACTTTTATTCATATATAAAGGTCATTACTTTCTTACTTACGCTAAGCATTTTCCTCAAATAAATTCTCCAGCTTCGGTCGTGGTAGGGGTTGCTGGAGTTGTAGTTCTGCTAATGGTCTTGGCTTGCTGCTTTAGGAAAAAGCTTTTTAGGAGGGAGAATCCAACCCATCGGATTATTGAAGGGTTTTTGAAGGAACATGGGCCCCTTCCTACAGCTAGGTACAGTTATTCAGAGGTTAAAAAAATGACTAATTCTTTTAGAAAGCAATTAGGCCAAGGGGGATTCGGTAGTGTATACAAAGGGAAGTTACATGATGGCCGTGCTGTTGCTGTGAAGATTTTAAATAAATCAGAAGGCAACGGAGAAGAATTCATCAATGAAGTTGCAAGTATTAGCAGAACTTCACATGTCAACATTGTTAGACTATTGGGATTCTGTTTAGAAAGCTCTAAACGGGCTCTAATATACGAGTTTATGCCTAACGGATCCCTTGACAAGTTTATATATGAAGAGAAAAATCCACCAGAGGATGCTCGCCTATTGGATTGCAAAATATTGTATGATATTGTAATTGGCATTGCTCGTGGATTAGAGTACTTACACAGAGGTTGCAACACTAGAATTTTGCATTTTGACATAAAACCTCACAACATTTTGCTAAATGAGGATTTCAGCCCAAAAATTTCTGATTTTGGACTTGCAAAACTATGTCCAAGAAAAGAAAGTGCCGTATCAATATTGGGTGCAAGAGGAACCGCAGGTTATATTGCTCCAGAAGTTTTTTCCAGGAATTTTGGTGCAGTATCACATAAGTCAGATGTCTACAGTTATGGGATGATGATCCTAGAACTGGTTGGAATGAGACATAATTCTAAGGCTGAAGTAAACCGCTCGAGTGAAATATATTTTCCTCATTGGATTTACAGTCGTCTTGAATCAGATCAGGAACTTGGTTTACAAAATATAAGAAATGAAAGTGATGACAAACTGGTGAGAAAGATGACAATAGTGGGCTTATGGTGTATACAAACTTACCCTTCAACTCGTCCAGCCATAAGTAGAGTGGTGGAAATGCTAGAAAGTAAAGTTGAGTTATTGCAAATTCCACCCAAACCTCGTTTATCTTCTCCTCCAACCTCTCCAGCCCATTTTTCAAGTGAGACAATGTAATTCATGAGAATACTAGTGTGTAGTCGCCTTGCTTCATAAATCACTCCCTTTTCATTTGTCGTTCTGTATATTTTCTAATAAAAATAATATATGCTAGGAAAGGCATAAGAAAGTGTAACAAAAGGTCTTTTGTAGGAATGTACTATTGAAGCTTTGAATAATACAAAGTGAACGTCTATTGACAAGAAACTACACTAGTGAAAAACCAACGAAGAAAGCACGAAAAAACTTTAAGCTAGACAAAAACAACTAAATAGTACTCAGGAGTAGGAAAGGTTAAGGAGTGAATAGTAAAATTTTTTATTAAAATTTCTAATAATATACTCCCTTAATATTTTATTATTATTTTTAATTCTTTAGAAATACTAGTTATAAATTAATCTCTCTGTACTTTTGCTATCCTACTTACCAAGTCTTTGTTCATCACTCTCTAATTATAAAACGTATTTGAGGGGAGGGGATACTTACATAGAAAATGTGCCAAGAAATTTGAAGTCATTAAATATCGCAATTGGTTGATGGAAACTGAAAATGAGATACAACCCATTTTGAACGAGTTTTTTTCTCTTTAGTCACGGTTAAGTGAATTGTGTCCTTATTGGGAACCAGGGGAACTGCTGGATACATTGATCCTGAGGTATTCTCTAGAATGTTTGGAGGAGTCTCACATAAATCTAATGTGTACAACTTATTGAATGATGGTTTTGGAAATGCTTGGGGGAAGGATGATGAATAACAATGTTGAAGTTGTACATTGCAAGTGAAATATATTTTCCACACTGGATTTACAAGCGTCTTGAGCTGAATCAGGAGCCCTAGATTGCGAAGCATAAAAAATGAAACTGATAAAGTAATGGTACGAAAGTTGATCATAGTGAGCTTATGGGCCATTCAGACAGACCCGTCAAATAGGCCAGCAATGAGTAAAGTGGTAGATATGATGGAAGGAAACTTAGAGTCCTTGCAAATACCACCAAAACCTTATCTCTCTTCACCTCCAAGATCTCCCCCGAGATCCTCAGATCACAGCACCTGCACATCTCACACTACTTATCCTTCAGAGTACTAATTTTCCCGCAGCATAAATTTTCAACACTTATAAACCAACACATTACACATGTTCGCGAATAATTTTTATAGCCGTACATGCATAGATGATGAACAAAAGTCACTCCGCACACTCCATTAAAATGCCAACCAGGGATGCTACAATATCAACTTCGTTGATGATTTATGAGTATTGAAAAGGGCGAGGCCGGAGAATTCCCCCCTGTTTGTCATTCATTCCCTAATCCCTATCCCGCTTGGCTGCTACAACTTGATGGAGTTTTTTTCCCCCGCCCCTTTATTTAAATTTAAAAAGTAAAAAACAAATAAATAGAGAAGAAAAAAAAAAGAGGGCTTTTTATTCTGAGATAAAGAAAGTGACCAACTTCTTCAGAAACAAATTAGGCCAAAGGGGATTCGGTAGTGTATACAAAGGGAAGTTACAGGATGGACGTTATGTTGCAGTGAAGATCCTAAATGAATTGAAAGAAAATGGTGAGGAATTCATCCATGAAGTTGCAAGTATCAGCAAAACTTCTCATATCAACGTTGTAATTCTTTTGGGGTTCTGTTACCATGGTTCTAAAGGAGCTTTGGTTTTTGAGTTTTTGTCTAATGTATCACTTGAAAAGTTTATCTTTGAAGAAAATGCCCTAACGACAGATCGTCAATTGGACTCTAAAACATTGTACCATATTGCAATTGGTGTTGCTCGAGGACTAGAATACCTGCATAAAGGTTGCAATACTAGAATTTTACACTTTGACATAAAGCCTCACAAGTCATAACATTCTCTTGGATGAGAATTTCAACCCCAAGACTGCAGACTTTGGTCTAGCAAAACTTGCACTAGAAAAGAAAGCATGGTATCAATATTTGGTGCCAGAGGAACAGCAGACTATATTGCCCCAGAAGTTTTTTCCAGAAATTTTGGTGCAGTATCACACAAGGCAGATGTTTGCAGTTATGGAATGATGGTCTTAAAATTGATTGGAGGAAGAAAGAATATTGAGGCTGAAGTAAAACCATCAAGTGAAACATACTTTCCTGATTGGATCTACAATCGTCTTAAACCAAATCAGGAGCTTGGTTTACAGAACATAAGAAATGAAAGTGATGATAAATTGGTGAAAAAGATGACAATAGTAGGCTTATGGTGCATACAAACCCATTCTTCAACTCGACCTACCATAACTAAAGTGGTGAAAATGCTAGAAAGCAAAGTTGAGTTATTGCAAATTCCTCCTAAACCTCTTTTGTCTTTTCCTTCAACCTCACTGATCCATTTATCATGTGAGAAACTGTAGTTGCAACTTGTGAGAATACTAAAAAATATATGATGCAGTGACTTTGAGTGATCTTTGGCATAAAATTCTAAAAAGCATCAGTCACCTCTTAATTTGCCTTCTTCCAACAAGTACGTTCAAAGTCTTTGTAGTTTACTTCGAAGTCAAAAGTGATTGCTACTGTCTGAGATTCTCAGCAATAGATTAATTAGAAAGGTAATTTATGTAAGTATGAAGATTGAAGAGTATATAAATATCTAAGTTATGTTAAGTATCGTTTTCTAATATAGCGTGTGTAATAATTTTTATTGCTTGAAAATTGTATTGTTCACGAGAATATGTAAGCGTCTATATACCCATATACTGGTGATACACTCTCTAAGAGAATCCCCAAAGGGAAACTTGACATCATTCTGAACCTTTGTAATCCCCAACAGTGGTGCACTCTCTCTTCGTTTGCATCTAACGAAATGTATGCAATATTTACTTATTATTTGTAACGACTTGACACAATTTATAACTACCAATATTTAAACACAAATGCAAGCACGGAACCAATGGAATACCTTACAGAGAACTAGGTATATTAAACATGAATTCCATCAAAATTTCATCTCTGAAACACAAGAAATTGTGGAATAACCCAGAGGTAAATTACACCAGTCCATGAAATAAAAAAGAGTGAGAAATTCTAGTATCAGCGGGCTTGAAATTAGTCAGTCCATAATAGATTTGAATTTGAGAACTCTCATGGTCTTATATCCTTAAATTACACCACTTTGTATATTCCAGCCAAATCTCCACTACTAGTCCAACCCTAATGGATTATATATCCTAAACTTTTTCTGAGATAATCGTTCGGGTTACACTTGTTTACGGTGTGTTTGACAATCGACAGGAGAGGAATTAAAAGAAAATAAAAGTGAAGGTAGTTCATGCATGCGTGTCAGAAGTTCGTTTTAGTACGGATTACAGAAAAACAGAGCTTCTCTCAGTTCTGAAAAATTCTTAAGACAATTATTTAGTAATAAAAAAATTAATTCACATTACTTCAGAAAAAAAAATATAAACAACTATCTCCTCTGGTCCAAGATCTATCTTTTTCAACTAATCTTTTATATTTCAACTCCGCTTTTCGCCCTCTACTGTTCATTTCTTGATGCAAAGCTATATAAAAATTTCTTAAATTTCGTTTCAACTCAAGTTGCTCCACAGAGAGGCAAAAAAAAAAAAAAAATTCAAGAAGATTGATTGAGAAAAGGACCGAGAAGAAGAAACCGCTCAAGGATTGGAGAAAACAGAAGTATTTAATGCATCGTTAAAATGGAACAACATGTGCGAGTAAGTCCAAAAACAAAATGAAGGCGATCACCGATCTAATAGTATAATTGAAGTCAGAAACTAGACAGGCGCAGTACTTATAATAATAATGCTATTTGTTCTCGTAATATCTCTTTCTTAACCATCTACTTCTTACTTCTTCTATCGTATTAATTATATTTTAATAACTTTAAAATAATGAAAATATAAAACTAGTATTTTATACTACATAATTATGTTTCTCTTTAAAATAATGATGATAACTTTTTAAACTATGAAGATGAATGAAAAAAAATTATAGATTACAATATAACCAACTTATTTTATATAAATTAAAAGATTGTTTAAGTCATTTTAATTAATAAATAATAAAAAGTCTTAAAAAGAATGTATCATTTGTGATTCTTAAATTATTACTAATTGTTTTATCGTCAAAGTTAAGTATTCATGTTGGTTTCAAATATAAAAAAATGACTTAATTTATTTTATTTAATATTATTATCTTTAAAATATTATTTATTTGATTGAGATGTTAACGTTAGAAATACTTTTTATTTTTAATATCAAATTTTAATAAAAAATAAATATATAATTTAATTAAAATTAATATAATTAAATATAATTAACTAATTTTTAATTAAGGTGATATATTTTTTTCTCCGTATATTTTTGAGACGGAAAGAATAATAAATTGATAAATTAAAATTATAAAGTCTCAAATGAAACGGGTCAGAAAATAATAGTAGTAAAGTAGTAGTGTATTATACAACCCATTGATTTGATCATGAAAATCAGAGTCATGGCAAGCTCTTTAAGCATTTGAAAGAAAAGCAAGGATAGAGTCGTCTTTTCGATTGAACGTAGCAGCAAAAAGTTGCATATTATAGTCTTTTGAGGTACAGCAACGTGTCAGTATACCCAAAAAACCGATAGCAAGCATGGCATTAACGCAACATGCTCATTTTCAGTTAACCCCTCTGTTTATAACAATAACTCCACCCAAATTATTACTCCCATTCCATTACCGTTAAGCCCTTTCATTTTCTCATTAATTCCAAATTTAACACTATACTTTACACAAACAAAAAACACCACCCTCTTCAGCCTTCACTCCTCACTCCTCTTTCTCTCTGTGAGAGCAACAATGGCAGCAACACTCTCTCACATCGTTGTTGTTTTCCATTTTCTTCTGCTTCTTCTTCTCATGGTTCAAGGTTTTAGTAACCCAGATTTCGACGCTCTTTTGGCCTTCAAAACCGCTTCAGACACATCCCAAAAGCTCACAACATGGAACATTAACAGCACTAACCCGTGTTCCTGGAGCGGCGTGTCGTGCATTCGCGACCGAGTCTCGCGACTCGTTCTCGAAAACCTCGCCCTCGAAGGTTCCATTCACCCCTTAACCTCTCTGACTCAGCTCCGAGTTCTAAGTCTCAAAGGAAACCGTTTCTCCGGTCCCGTTCCAAACCTCTCCAACCTCACCGCTCTAAAACTTCTCTTCCTATCTCACAATGCCTTCTCTGGCGAGTTTCCGGCGACCATCAAGTCGCTCTTCCGCCTCTACCGTCTCGATCTGTCCAACAACAACTTCTCCGGCGAGATTCCGGCCACGGTCAGCCATTTGACCCACCTCCTCACTCTCCGTCTCGACGATAACAAGTTTTCCGGTCACATTCCCGACGTGAACCTCCCCGGCCTCCAAGAGTTCAACGTCTCCGGCAACCGTCTCTCCGGCGAGATACCCAAGTCCTTATCAAATTTCCCAGAATCCTCGTTCGGGCAAAACCCGTTTCTCTGCGGAGCCCCAATTAAAAACTGTGCACCCGACCCAACGAAACCCGGATCCGGAGGTGCCATCGCTTCACCGTTGGTACCACCAAACAACAACCCAACAACCACTGTATCATCTTCACCAGGTTCAATGCCGAAAACACCAGCATCAGCATCAACAACAGGTAATAAAAGCCACGGCAAGGGTGGTTCGAAGATAAGTCCAGTGGCGCTTATAGCTATTATAGTGGGTGATGTTTTGGTTCTTGCAATTGTGTCATTGCTTCTGTATAGCTTCTTCTGGAGGAACTATAAGTTGAAAGAAGGAAAAGGGTCGAAGCTTTTTGAGAGTGAAAAGATCGTGTATTCGTCGAGTCCTTACCCTGCTCAGGGAGGGTTTGAGAGGGGTCGAATGGTGTTCTTCGAAGGTGAGAAAAGGTTCGAGCTTGAGGACTTGCTTCGAGCCTCTGCGGAAATGCTTGGAAAGGGTGGGTTTGGGACTGCGTACAAAGCGGTGCTCGATGATGGGAATGTGGTTGCGGTGAAGAGACTCAAGGATGCGCAGATTACAGGGAAGAGGGATTTTGAGCAACACATGGAATTGTTGGGAAGGTTGAGACATCCCAATGTTGTTAGTTTGAGGGCTTACTATTTCGCGCGCGAGGAGAAGTTGTTGGTCTATGATTACATGCCCAATGCCACCTTGTTCTGGCTCCTTCACGGTACCTATTATTTCATTTCATTTGCAACTTCATGGCTCTTTCTGTTTGTTTGTTTTTTCTTGTCTAGGTCACATGAATTAAATAAAATAAAACAAAACAAAGTTTTACATTTATTTTTTTGTTCTTTAGTTGCTCTCAGTTGAGGAGATAGGTTTGTCTGCTTGGAAATAATATTTTCTTTCTTTGCACCACAAGGGCCGTAGCCAACCGAGTCACGCATGTAGGTTATCGGTGCTGCATCAATGAAGCTTAGGCTCCTCCAAATTTCCAAGTTTGATATCATGAACCATGTGCTATGGATAGGTGTTCTTTGTGACGATTCCTTCTCCTTCCTTGCAACGTTATAGTAGTGGAGTAATTTTATAATGCATTGTTGCAGACAAGGGAACTGTTAATTGTACAGTAACTGCACAAATCACAATCATAACCCCTGGGAATGGGGACATTGTATTGTACCATGCAGACTTGATAGTGAATTGTCTTGGACCGCTTTTCATTAATAATTAATAAAGAATACGAGAACTATTTTTGCTGTATGTTCTTTTGGTGAGCAAGATTTGGCCTTTTGCTTTATCTGTCCAAAAAGTGTAATGGCAAATGTGTAATTAAAAAGGGAAGCTGATGGTTGAATTGGTAACGCAGGGAACCGAGGACCCGGACGAACCCCACTAGACTGGAGCACGAGGCTGAAGATAGCAGCGGGAGCGGCGCGAGGCGTGGCTTTCATTCATAACTCGTGCAAGTCCCTTAAACTCACCCACGGTAACATCAAATCCACCAACGTCTTACTCGACAAGCAAGGGAATGCACGCGTGTCTGATTTTGGGCTCTCCGTGTTCGCGGGCCCAGGCCCAGTGGGTGGCAGATCCAACGGCTACCGCGCTCCGGAGGCATCGGAGGGTCGAAAACAGACGCAGAAGTCTGACGTGTACTCTTTCGGTGTGCTCCTGCTGGAGCTGCTCACAGGAAAGTGTCCCTCCGTGGTGGAGAGTGCTGGGAGTGCTTACGGCGGGGTGGTGGAGCTACCGAGGTGGGTCCAGTCAGTGGTGAGGGAGGAGTGGACCGCTGAGGTGTTTGATTTGGAGCTGATGAGGTATAAGGATATTGAGGAGGAGATGGTGGGGCTGCTTCAGATTGCGATCACCTGTACCGCGCCTGCGCCCGATCAACGGCCCAGGATGACCCATGTGCTCAAGATGATTGAGGACTTGCGTGGCCTCCAAATGTCGCCGTATCATGACTCCTTGGATTCGGTGTCTGAGTCTCCTTCCTTGTCTGAATATGCGTGTGAAACAACCAGTTAGTGATTTTAGGAATTATTTTTAATCTCGTATTTATTTTTTATGCAAATTCTTTTGTCTGTTATCCTGAATATGTCATGATTATTTTTTTTTCAAGGTTTTCGGCTAATTATTAAAGCTATTATTATGTGAAATGATGATTGTAAGGGTTATTAATTAATTAATTAATTGGGCTCTAATTGAGGTAAAGGGTGAGGTTGGTGAACACATTGTTGGGTTAGTTCAATAATGATTGACGTGGATTTAAATAAAATCGGTTTTAAAAGAGAAAAGCATGCCTATTGCCTAGTTTAATTTTAACTTGATTGGAATTTGTGATGTCCTTTTTGACCGACAAGAAAAATACATTATTTTGCTCCTTCTCATGTGTGCTTCCATCGCATTACCCTTTTCTGGTCTAATTTGTCAATAGTGGAACTTCTAGTTACCAACCATACTATTCTTCAGTATCTTTGATGGTTTTGGGACATATAAGAATCCAATAGTAAAAGTAAAACTATCAACGGAGATCCATTAAGCCAATGAAATAGCTCATACTGTATTCATGAAATAAGTCTACTCCGGATAAATAAAAAGCTTAAAAGGTAAAAAAAGAATGAATGAAATAATTGGTTATACTCGTAACTTGTGTTTTTGTGCCTACTGGAGTACTAAAAATGCATAACCATGGGTGCAATCTTGGTGAGCTTTGACACAGAACTAGGGGAGAACTTCCTAGCAAACAGAAAACAAACATTGATGCTGTCTCCATTATACTCGCATTTCTGATCCCTTAAACTCTCCAAGAATTTAACAGTAATCTCCGATCTCAAAAACTTAGTTGGGTGTGGACCACCCTTTGACCAATCAACCCAAGTCAAGCTCCTATTCGAATTCCCCTCCCAAAATTTGATGCTCACATACGTTGGCAGGTAATGTTCATCTGCATAACATGAACCTTTGCAGTACTCTTGAAAAATTGGGAAGTATTTTCTGTCAGACACCACTTCTAGTGCAAGGTCTCTATCCATTTCAAACCATTGGGACCCTTTTCTCCACTGATTAAGGGAGATCTCAGGCAACATCTGGATGCTGTAGCGGCCTCGGCCAACCGGACTAGGATCATCAAAAGCCATGACGTAGTTTTGGGTGGAGTTCATCAAGTAAGTATAGATGGTTGAGAAGTTGAAGAGTGGTATGCAGGATTCTGACAAGAGTACAAAACGTTGGTTTGAGATGTCAACAAGTGCATTGGCCAGCAAGCGACGCTCAGCTTCAATCATGTTCACATTACCCCATTCCACTTCCTGCATTATGTGAATACCAGATGATCAGATGAAGACTATATTATTGATCAATGTTTTTTTTTTCTAAGTTGTAGCAAATTACTACTGGAATTGGAATTAGGAATCTTAATCAACTCCGTGACACAATTAGAAACAGATAGCCATAAATGGAAATAAACTAAAATCTAGATAATTTCTCGAGGCATAAGACTCATTTTATTTTATTTATTTTACACAGGACAATTAAGGTTGTAATAAAGGAACCACTCAAATTATGCGCACTTTCTGATAAGAAAAATAATTCAAACCATATAAGAATTAATATGATGTACAATTTATACAAAATGGTAGTAAATATCATTGTCCTTTAAACAATTGGGATTTGATAATTTAGGAATGTTTCCCTAAACCGGTAGCAGCTAGCTGTTACCAGTTAACATGGGGTGCATTAACTAGCATTTTCAATGCTAATAAATAGTACATGGGATTGTTTGTAATGATCATTTTTTTTATATCGGATGTCCAATATGATGTCTACATTCTAGTGATCCTAAACAACAAAAGAAAACATGTATGCCGAAGAACGCTCAAGCTTAGATTATGTTTCCTTTATCCATTTTATAAAAAATAATTTTGACCACATCTAATGACTATAGACGAGAGCACAAATGAGCTTGAGCATCTACATCCCACAATTGCCAGTGTACTGATAGAAGTTCACGAAGAGAGAATGTCTTATTTTTTTGCCTTTTAGAACCTATAGTCCAAATAAACTTTTATACTACTAAAAATAGGATGATTTACTTTACTGCAAATTATCATTGTAGCTGGACTTTTTCCTCCAAGTCTATAACGTGCCCTATGATTCATTTGAACCATTTTTCAATTATGCAAGCTGTAGGATCGTTTACTAATAACAAAAATTAGGATATAATAAGATCAGTAACAAAAGATACAAGTTGTCGTTGACTACGACAATGATCCTACACAAGCAATCGTCATTTCAATAATTGGCAAAAAACTAACAGTAAATGTAACAAGTAACTGAAGAAGAAACCAACTGACCTTACTGGGAATTCTCCGACCTTTAAACACTGGACTCTCCGGGCGTGATCCATTGTATGATGGATTGGAGTGCACGTAAATTGAGTAGAACCCTTCATGCCCTTTGAAGAATTGCTCCCACAAAGGTGCCAAGAACACAGGACCCCTTGTCAAGAACATGAAGGCAACCTTTGGAACCCGGTCAAACGGGTAATCAGGGATCTTCGCAGCCATTGAAGCTCTCCATAGCAATTCCTCATCATCCATATCATGCACAACAGGAGGAGGCTTAAGGAACTCCTTCAATCCCACGTGACTATTTTCAGTTTCAGTTTCAGTTTCCATTTGTGTTTCAGTTTGAATTTGTGTTTGAGCTTGAATCTGTGTTCGAGGTTCAGTTTGATTAGATATTTCTGGTTTTGCAGTTGGTGGTGGCAAGGGTGGTGTTCGCGGAAAGGAAGACAGTGACAACTGAGTGAATTGTAGACTAATGTTGCAGTCTTTAAGGTAGAAACTGAAGATAATTCCAATGGTTATACCAAAGCCCAAAATTAGGATATAGGTAAGAAACTGAATAAAGTGAAATTGAGCATTGAAAAACTTGGAAACAGAGTTTAAGGGGTATTGATTATTTTGGCCCTTCATTCTGTGGGGACAAAAACACCAAATTCACTAATAATTCTGTTATATGGGTATATATGATGGGTACCTAAGTTGTAAGCTTGTAAAGAAAAACAATAAGAAACACGTGACTTGATGAAACACTTGAAACTATATCAGAAACAAACCGATCTTCTAATTAAAATATCTCTATGGTCAATAGTATGACCAAGAAGATCAAATGAAAAAAAGTGTTTATTTCGATACAATAATGTTCGCCTAGTTGCAAAAACTTGGGTGATCCAAAATATGATGGAAAGTGCAGGAAAGGGGTGATAAAGAAATTAAGCTCTAGAGAGAAATAGAGAAAGGCAGAAGAAAAGCTATCCCCCTTGGCTCAATTTTATGCCACAAACTGATTAGATGGCTTTGGATTGGAGACTTTTTTTCTCTTTTCCGTTTCACTCGATGCCAACTATATAGTATATGCCTTTTTTATGCTCTCCAAGAAATAATAATGACAGCTTTGTTTAAAAGCTGAAGTTGCCAAAGACAGAAACAGTTATCGCTGGTTTAGGAAACCTGTAGAAGATTGATTTTTATATACAAATTCGTTACAAGAAAAATACATTACACATGTCTGTCTGATTGGAAGTTGAGAAAGTTAATTAATTATTCGTTGAAAATTACGAGGAAAATGCAGATTCTGTTGTTATTACGTGGTGCCGTCTGTTGCTGGTTCAGTGTGCAATGTTGAAACGACGAAGACGTTTTCTATGTGGAACTTTTGACATAGGAAAACGTATATTTGGACGAAGACCAAGTTATGTAGCCGCCGTGCAAAATAGTTTTTTTCAACACGTTGATTTGTCACGTGTCTGGTTACTGAGGTTTCGACTATTTCATATTTCTGAGGATCTCAAAGCTTTATTTGGGAGAGAGATTTTGAAAGGGAGGAAAAAAAAAAGTTTAAATGGTATCATCTTTTTGTTTGAGAGTTTTAATTTTTGAGGGAAAAGATTTGAGAATTTTTAATACTCCTCCAAAATCTTCCAAAGCTTAAAAATTGTTGTTCCCCCAATTTTGAAATTTTTAGAAGGAAAAGTAATTAAAATTATTATTCTATCCCAACTATAAATTCCAAAATATATTAAAATATATTTTTAATATATTTTTACATTTAAATTATATAATTTTTATATTTAATATCTTATTAAATCTCAATTTTTCTCTCTTAATATATTTTTAACTTCTAAACAAGGAGGAAGAAACTTCCCTCATTTTTCTCCCTTTCCTTCCTCACCTTTCTCCTTGAATCTCTTTCTTTTCTTTCCCCTCTTAACTCCCAAACAAAGTCTTAGAATTTAGAAAAGAGAGGTTCCTAATTCCTAAGCCAAGTGCCCAAAAAATGAGACCAGAAAGAAGCCACCCCACAGATGTAGCAGCGTTTTGATGACTTTTCAACAAAATTAACACCCAACAATCAAAACTGATACGCTAAAAATTATGCGAGTGAAATAATGCAAAAATGAGGGAAATGTTTTTTCCCCCTTTTCGGAGGGGGTAATTATATTAGGCACCCGTATATCTGTTGGTGGGGGAAAAAAATTGCTTGGTCAATTAAAGTTAGAAGAGAAATCAATGTGCCGGTCAAATAACAGGGGAAATGGTTGACACAGTAAATGGTGGTAATAGTATAATGAGGGTGATGTATCGGTACATAAATTGTATATGGAAAATGAGTAAGGTCAACCTAATTTTGAAAGAATAAAAATAGAAATAGAAAAAAAAAGGAAAGGAATTTAAGGAAATAATATGTGTGATAATTAATGTGATAAAAAAGGTAAAGAGAAATAAGAAAAAGAATGAAGTGAAAGGAATATAGAAAAAAAATGGAATATAGCTTCTTCTTTTTTTTTTTTTTTTTTTTACATTGAGTGAATAGCTTATGCTCTACTGTTGTAATTTGAAATAATAAAAAAAACATTCTTTTTTCTCTCAAATGTTTTTTGCTCAAATGCTGAGAATGAATACTTTGAAAGAAAAACATACATGTAGTTGGATATTTGAAAAGAAAAAAATGCAAAATCAAAGTCATACAACTGACTTGTAATTTGTTAGCCAT
Organism: Glycine tomentella; assembly: GCA_007407185.1. Lineage (NCBI taxonomy): Eukaryota > Viridiplantae > Streptophyta > Magnoliopsida > Fabales > Fabaceae > Glycine > Glycine tomentella. The sequence goes on from PYAF01002236.1 coordinate 635,172, forward strand.
GTAATTTAGATCTATCCCTATCAATGAGAACAAATTTAGAAACCGGGCTGGCAAGAAGATGAAGAAAAGCGTGATAAAGAGGAGAGTTAATAAATAAAAGAAAGAAGTTCAATAATAAATAAATAAATAAAAACGAAATGTCATTTTTTTCCTTTTTCTGAAATACTTGAAAACGAAAGGGTGAGATTGAGATTAAAATACTATTCTGATGTTTTCAATGTAAATGATTTGCAGCAATATGGAATACACGACAACAATCCGTTGCCGCCTAAGTTATATGTTAATCCGATGCCAAAATCCCTTACTTTCAATTCCAATCAATTATTTCTGAAGTAGTTTAAGATATTCCTTGTTTTTATCTCGTGGTCGTATGTTCATAGACGATGTTACATTAACTTTATTATTACAGAAACAGTTAACGTTTGTGAATTTGACCAATTACATTAAATAATTGATTCTGATACATCGCTAGTAGACGGTCAATCATTTAAATTTATTTTTATATAATTTTTAAAATAATCATTACAAAAGTCAATAATTTCGAATTATATAATAATTTTTTAATGTAAAAAATATTCAGTCTATAATGTATTTCAATTAAATTCTTAAATAATTTCCTGACATAAGTTTTTTAATATATACTTTTTTCGTTATCAGAGATAAGCATTCCATCAAAGATAATTAACGAAGTTCAAAACTAATACTAAACACAACCAGTTGATCGTGATTATAAGGTGACAGAACCTAACACGCATAACAACACACACAAATGATCATCTAACACAAGGAAAGTCATAAAATACAAAAATCTTGAAATTTGACCACCAATTTTGTGTAATCAGTTGAATGAAACATTCACACCAAAACAATAGGCTGAATGAAATATCTTTTTTTCTTTACATGTCTGGCCAATTATAGATAAGAGAAAAATAAATAAAAACATTTTAGAATATCATTTTTGAAGAATGAGCACTTTGGCATGACTTTTCACGCATGACCTGAGGAATCTGAATATACGCCAAACCTAAGTTCTAGTTAAGTTTGAAAGGGCTTTTGTCGGTAGAAAGTAAAAACAAATTATTTCCACAAATCACGGCAGCACTTCTCTACCACTATTTATCCTCAATCACAGGTTTAAGTATTAATTGCTCATATTCAGCACTTGTTGACGAGATAACTTTAAGAAAAACTGTAGTTTGGTTTATAAAATAAGTAATTCTTTTAATGACATGTGTATAAAATATTTATTAATTTTATTGATGACTAATATTTCTTTATCAATTAACTAACCACCATTAACAAGATCTTTACTTCCAGTCATTTTTTTTCGTTAGCAAGACTCAAACATTTAAATCTTGTTTAATATAAGCTATATTCGACAAAACTAATTAAAAATTAACTGAAAAGTTGAAAAACTACTTTATTAAGGTTACATTTGACAAAACTAGTTGAAAGTTGTAAAAAATTAGTTAGAAGCTGAAAAATTAACTTATTAAATTAGAAGTATTTAGTAAAATTATATGTTAAAATAGTTGAAAAATGTAAAATAAAAAAAATATTATAATTTATTTAAAAATGTAATAAGAAAATGAATAAATATATCAAAGATAAAAATATAAAAAATTAGACGTTAAAGTCTATCGTTTTAAAAAAGTTACTTTAAGTAGTATTTCAAAAAATGTTAGAAACTACTAAAAAAACTTATTTATCAAACAACCAAATGAATTTTTCAGCTAATAAAAAAAATTAGAAGCTAACTGAAATGTCTTACCAAACATAACCTAAATTATAAATTTTCGGTAGAATTAATTGTTAAAGAAGTTAAAAAGTGTAAAATAATATAACATAATAAAATTATGATTTATTTAAAAAAATAACAAAGAAAATAAATAAACATATTAAAGATAAAAGTGAAAGAAAATATAAAAAATTAGAAACTAAAAACCAAGTTCAACAAGACATTTCAATTAACTTTTAACTTTTTTTACTAGTTAAAAAACTCATTTAATTATTCGATAAATAAATTTTTGGTAATAATTTATCGATAACTTATAGCGTTTTTTAAAACAATACTTAAGTTAACGTTTTTAAAATTATTATTAGACTCTATTAATGTAAGAGTTATTTGGTTTAATGGTGAAGGGAGATGGGAAAGGTGAGAGATACTGGGTTTAAATTCCCCACTAAGAAAAAGCTAACAATTAACAAAACTAACATTTGCCTGAAAAAGAAAAACACTATTAATGCACATTGCACCAAAAATAATATTAAAAACTACTTTCCAGTAAATGGATGACAAACTCGTCGTCGAGTAATTCCTAAAAAAAAAAAAAAAAAAAAAAAAAAAAAAAAAAAAAAAAAAAAAAAAAAAAAAAAAAAAAAAAAAAAAAAAAAAAAAAAAAAAAAAAAAAAAAAAAAAAAAAAAAAAAAAAAAAAAAAAAAAAAAAAAAAAAAAAAAAAAAAAAAAAAAAAATCCTCCACTAATAATATCATAGCATGTTTACATCAAAGCTCACAATTTAGACTCCAGTTCGCATACAAGTTGTCATTAAGAAATCCCGCTTGGCAAGCACCAAATAGAATATAAGTCTCCCACAGTGACAGAGGTACACCTGTCTATTTGAACTTGCGTTGACAGTACAATACAGCAATGCCAGCAAGAACACCGGCAAATAAGAAATGAAGATTTCCCTATTTGATGTGATAAACTGCCACTACCGTAAGCCCATATCCATCGAGATAGAAAATGCAGCCCACAGGTATTTTTGAACTTCTGGATTGAAAAATCCTAAAGGTAGAGATGCAGTATGTTCTGTCAGTTCCACGAAAGAAAAACAGCCAATCTCACAAGTAATTCTCCTCAGATTATTATACAAGGGCTACATATAGAGTTCCCGTTATCTAGGGCCATTTCAATGCTAACAATGAACTTGGAGGATAGGCTACACACTTTCTCAAAAGATGCAATTGAAGAAACTGATCGGCAGTCAGTGCAGCTCTTCATGCTTATAGTTTACCCACACTCAGCTAATGTAACTAAACTGGAATTGTAAGTTTCTAGAGAGAAATCCTGCACATTCTCACAAAAATTGTCCAACTTTCATTCAATTGGGAAGCCTGTTATTTCACTCATTCAAATGTGTTGAACAAGTTTCTTTAGACACAAGATAGAATTGCAATTCCATGAATCATGCACTATTCTGCCACCCAAATTAATCAATCATACATGAACACCAAATATTGAGATGCAGGTAAGTAATTAAATCCAAATTTGAGCAGTGTTATCTATGGTTTACCTAACAAAACAGAAGTACAACATTCTAGAAATAATAGACATGGATTACTTTTTTTCTTCTGTCCATGGTAGACTAGATGATATTGATCAAAGCTGTTTGACAGTTTGGGTGGCAGATTCTTCACATTGTTAGAAAGTCAAATGACGGGGGTTATTTGTATTTTATTGAAGCACGGCAAAGTCTTTAGTAAAGGATGGAAAAACATTGAGGGACTAATTTGAAGGATTTTGAATATTTGAGGGACTATGTAGCATGATTGCTAATACTTTAGGGACTACTTATATAATTTTAATGACTATTTAGGGTGGAGAGTAATAATTTAGGGACCAAATGATTTATTCTCTTTTGTAAGATATAGTATTTTTGTCAGTATATATTGTTGCATCTCAAGCTCTATGCTAGGAAGTATCAGCTATAATAGTAAATCACACAAATGACCGACATGCATACCAACCCAAGGTTTGAATAAAACTAATGTTGTATAAATATAAATACAAGGATATGATATGATGCAATACAGTTGAACAAACAAATGCTACGCATTTTAAAAAACTTCAAAAGACGAATATGAACATAAAATTGCTGATGCATAAAAAAAGGAAAATTTCTTTTAGTTTTAGAAAGAAAAATAGAAAAGGGAAAAGAAAAAGTGCAACAAATTGGAGCATGGCACACGAGAAGATAATGTGGGAGCGAGAAAGAGTAAAGAATGCATGGTATGAGATAGGATAAATTCTATGCTCCCAGCCATCAGCTAATACTCTACAAAGTTTTGTACCCGTTTAAATTTACTATATTTTATTTTGAATCAACCGCAGTGCCATGTGTTACAGTCTTACATGAGTAGTGTAATACTCCCTGATAATGTAAAAAAAAAAAAAAAAAAAAAAAAAATTCTGGTAAGAGAGACTACAGGAAGAGATGCAGAGCATGCGGTGAATATAAAAATGCCAACAACTAAGCAAAGAAAGCTGACAAGGCCAGAAATCCTAGGCAGGCAAAATGGATTTTTCACCAACAGAGACTAAGTATTTCTCAAATTGATGTTTTTAAAGCTTAAAGCATAATAGTCATTACCTTTGGTAACTTGTGTTGTTGGGCTAGATGATCCACATGGAGCCTCACATTTGATGATGCAGCAATCCAGGCACGGCGATCAACATCAGAATATACATATGCTATAATGTCAAATAAAGATTTTGCTCCACCTTCAATTGCTTTCACAATATTAGCTTCTCTACTCCTACGATTCCTGAAAATAATAATAACAATCCACCCAGCTGCCTGACATAAAATATCAACAGTTAACTTGTTCAGTCAAAGGAAGGAAGTAATAGAAGGTTAATACTTTAGATATCCACACAGCATCTGCTTTGGCCAGACATTAACTCTCCCATGCATTGGTATTAAAGCATGTGGTGAAAGCTCCAAAAATTTGTACGTGGTTTGTAAGTATTCCTGCAAATGACAATAATTGTGAGCAAAAGGACATCTAATACACGGATATTATTAGCATTATTTTCTTTGTTAGTGTACTTTTGATAGAACCCAATCCCTACTGTTCCTGGACATCCCCCCATGAAGAAGCCTCTCATAGTCTATAATTTAATAACTACATCATCTGCATTTCCAACATATAAGGTCTTTTCGCACTTACAGACATATTTCCACCAGATCTTATGTCCAAGGTAGCACTTCCCTGACTGAAATAAAGTAAATTAATAACTTAATAGAGAGAAGTAATTATAAAAAAAAAACCTTGAATATGAAGTAGGTCTTCAAAATTATTGGAACTGCAGAGAGGAAATCAGATGGCTTCAACAATGGATAATATGACACAAATTCAATATGCCAAATCATTTCTTTCTCTAAATCAAAACTAGGAGATCATGTATTCCCTCATTAATTCTAGAGAAGAGGATTTTAGTGAAGGTAAGTCTAGCAGGTTGATCCTCCTATAATAATCCTATCATATCTGTGTTCTCCATATACCTTTATGTCTTCACTGACCTATAAAGAGAAGGAGGAATGTTTGAAAGTAGATAATCTAGTCTTTTTAAACTTCTAGACAGCAAATAAGCTAATTTCAATAGTCTCATAAACTCAAAAAGTTCGCCAACTTGTTTAATATACAATATTTTGTTTTTATTTTTTACCAAATAATAGACATAATTACTATGAAGAATATATCTTGAAAAAAAAAGTACTAAGACAATATGAAATGAAATGCACATACCGTGAATATGGAATAGAAAACAGAATTAAAGATTAATCAAATGCCGTAATAATATGGACTAGCTGCACAAGCTTGGATGTTATGCGGAATTAAAGATATATTTGAAATGTACCTCTCCATGGGATTCTGATAGGCATCCTGGATCAACTAATAGTGCATCTCCACGTACAATAAAATTGTTTTCCTCTGAATCATTTGGAACATTCTCAGGTGCAAACAACACTAAATTTGTCGTGTGAAAAAGCTTTAATGTCCTACTTCCCATAGGTATAATTATATTTCCAGGCGGGTACTCCTGAAAATAAAAATAAACTTCATTTTGCACCAGATTATAAGCATAATGACTTTGAAGAATAAAAACCCAGCTTCCTCCTTCTCCATTCTTTGTACAGAAATATCAAGCTGCATCAATGATCTCAGACTAAATAGTTTAAAATATTAATTGAGTTGCTAAAAATTAACACTACGTGTTGCTCATCTGGAGTTTTTTTTTTTTTTTTTTTTTTTTTTTTTTACTTTTAAACCATAAGCAGTTAACAAAGTGAGTGAGCAGATTTGCCAGTGAAGATATAGGAGGGCAGTAAAAACATAGTAAGCAAACCATATGCCTATCCCTTTAGAATAAAAGACATCACAGCATTTGGAATATTAAATATTAACAAAGATTATCAGTCTCTGAGATATCCTTTAATAAAATCTTTTAGGATCTCCACTGCCAACAAGTGGTTTACAGTTCCTTTGAAATTCTTGTCCTAATTTAAAAAAAGCAAAGCTTCTCCAATATCACTGGTGCCAGATTTATTTAAAAAATTGTAGTTCCCAATACCCAATATTAGGAAAGCAAACCTGATAGTTTATGGCTGGAGGAAGGGACTTTCCATTTTGTAGAGACAGATGATTCGTTTATAAGACCAATAACTACCAATGGTCCAACCCGATCTGATCTCCATGTGGTTTCACTTCCAGAATCCAGTTAAGACAGCATCGGACAGACATCCATCTATATGAATCTGTATAGATTTATAAACATTTAAAATGAATCACAAATGTTATTGAAATTCTATGGTATTAATAATGGTGCGTGAAAGTATACATTTGCATTAGTGAATGGGTTGCAATTCATTCAAACTAAAAATTTCTAGGGCATGAGCACAGATAAAATTCAATATAATTGTTCTACAAAATTCTAGCACACAACCCAAGTCCCAATTCATACATCATCTGCAAATAAATAATGATCACGATTCACGATGGCCTCCAACTTCAACTAAGACAAACATGAAAAACAAGCAAACCTTGAAAATCCTTGTCCTCAGCTGCTGCCAATTTTCCAACAATGAAGACTGTGTTAACGGGCAAATCGGGTCCAAAGGCAGCTTCCTTCACATATTTATGGAACTTCCAACCTCCTCCTTCAACCGCCCCAAAACCTAATTGTCCAAACACCTAATCGGAAAACCGTTTAACACGAACTCATCATCACCAAAAATTCAAAATTTAATGGCACTACCCCGTTGAGAGGCGAACGGATGTCGAATTTCCTCAAATCAACGTCCTCCGATTTGGAGTGCGAGCCCGCAACATGTACCTCAACCGAGGGCTCTGATTCTGCTCGCAGCGGGTTCAACTGCGCCGAGGGCAAGGCCCAGAGATCAGAATCGACGAAAGAGCCGTATTCTTCATCGTGGAATTCGGGAGGACGCGACTGCTTCAGGAGCAAAAACTGATCGTGGTTCGAAGGGCTTTGGATGATCAAAGCGAGTCTGTGAGTTGCCATTGCCAATGGATTTTGTTGAGTAGGGAAGTGAAGTTCCTACCTTCAAACAATGCTTAAGCAGTTATTCAACTACCCGTTCATTATATTAATACTCATTTTCTTTTTGCCTCTATTTTCCAAACAAAAGGAAACAGACAGGTGAAACTAACTGTAGGTAGCGCCGTAGCGAGGCTATGAGCATTTATGGGCCACCACTGAAGACTGAAGTGGAGAGGACTGGGTCGAAACATTTTGGCGCTCTTTGGCGTTAATATATATTATGGTACGGGTGGGAACACGAATCACACGATTGTGTATTAGAGTAAAATCCACGTTTAACGATTACTTACGAATAAGATTATCATATTCACATCGATAATTAAATTCACATCTTCTTGAAATATGAGGATTTGGTTACGGGTTATTATAGAACTCTTTTTGAATATGTTGGCTTTTGTGTTGATTTCTCTCTAAGAAGTTGCTTCCCTAAACTGTCCAAGACTCAAATGAATTAACTGTAGCTTGAATTATCGGATGAGGAGATCAAGAGTGCTTTGGTTCCAACATTGGAGGTTCTTGTTCATCAAAAGTGCTTATGAGGAGAACAATAATGCATTGGTTCCAAGTTCCAACATCGGAGGTTCTTGTTCATCAAAAGTTCTTATTTGCAATTGCCCTTATGAGTGTTTATTAGGATTATTGAGGGCGTTCTCTCTTATATTTTTGTAAATTTAAATGCTAGTGCATTTAATGTTATCGTAGATATTTTTCATCGACTAATCAGTGTCTTGCTATGATACTGGTGAATGAATTAAAAACAAATTAAAAAATTTGTCCTATAAATTATAGGAGAACACAAGAAAATCATAAATATAATTTTATGTATCTCAATAAAATATATTTTTTAGTTCCTTAACTAGTATTCTCATAACATTGATTATTATTTGTCATAAAATTATTTATTTATCTTTCTTCTTAATCTCTATTTAAAGTTGTATAGAAAAATATTTCTTGAAAATGTTTTGTGAACAAAGTTGAGTTTTATAATAGATAGACTTTTTCTACTTTTCTTACATAGATAAATGATTTTATTTGGATGGTCTTTTCTCTTCACATTTGGTCTTGTTTTATGTCTACCCAAATGTGAGAACAAGTAAATTTCTTTTTACGATTTTGATGAAATTTATTGATTATTATTTTCTTATCATATACTTTAGAATGAGATATTATTTAGATGGAACATATAAATGAAAATAACAAGATAACTATTGGTACAAATAATACTGATTTGTGTCCTTTTTTATTAGAAGTTTGTTGTTATTTTAATTATTTGTTCAATTTTTAAGTGACCAACGTATCTTAAAAAGTAAAATAATAAATGATTGAGATATGTGCACTTTTATTTCCTTAGGAAATGTTTGATAGGGGAAACAAAAATTCATTCCCATGAATGATAATTTTTTTAAAACTATAATATTGAAAATCACTATTCCTAAAAATCATGAAGATATATTTGATTAGTACTTATATGTTTTTTGGAAAATAAAAATTTTCATGTTTGATTATAATATAACTTTTTTGAATATATAAGTATATAAGTTTTTTTAAAAAAAAAATAATCCTTTTTTTAAAAGTTTTTT
>PYAF01002236.1:644199-669273 GCA_007407185.1 Glycine tomentella
GTCGTAAAACTTATATTATTGACTAAAGTTAATAAAAAGTAATTTTTAATTCTCAAATCTATATAAAAAGAAACTAATAAAGGCATTTCATTGCAAATGAAATTATTCATAAAAGGAAATATCATAAAAGCAAGAACTTTAAATATCAATAAACAATAATACATTATAAAGGAAATAACATTGGAAAATTAATACTTTAATATTTTGTCATAAGGAGGAAAAAAACATATATCAAAAATTGTTTTGGGTAAAAAAAGAATATTTTTATATCCGCATAATTTCCTTATATTCACATCAATATTTGTTAGTACTAAATTTTTTTATATTAAAATAAAAAATAAGTTTAAATTATTTCTTTATATAATATGATAATATTTTTATATATCCACATAAAACATCTAACTAAAAAAGTTTAATAAACCAGTGAGTGAAAACTTGCTGTATATAATTGGGGACAGGCATTGACCCTTGAGTATTCCTAAATTCTAATTTCCCAATTCACAAAAAAGAAAAAAAAAAAAAAAAAAAAAAAAAAAAAAAAAAAAAAAAAAAAAAAAAAAAAAAAAAAAAAAAAAAAAAAAAAGAACTTCGTCATATAGCGGCACGTATTTACATTACAGAAGCCATCCCTATATACGACTGAAACTGAATCGAGTTTTTTTCTCTTCTTGCAAATTCAAAACCCAATCTCAATCTTTTCCTTTCCTTCATTTGAAATTGACCTCACCCACGCAGATCCCAAATTCCTACCTTGTAAATTATCCGCCATTTTTCCATTCCAAGGAAAGAAGCCAATCCACGACCGATCCAATGCCGCTTTGAATCGCGTGCCGTCCTCTTTACGTGGGAACATCTTTGTTGCTTTTGAATTCGATTTTTGGAGCAGTTGGGCCTATGAGTAACATGTCACACTGTTTCTGAAACACAAAAAGACCCTTTTTTTTAATTCCCTTTGGAGCTGCTCTGTGTTTGAAGAGTGTGAGAGAGAAGGAGAGGGTAGTGAATGGGGATGGGTTCCAAAATGGAAGGACCGTCTACCCCAGCAATTCGACGTGACCCATACGAGGTATTGTCCGTGTCGAGAGACTCAACCGATCAAGAAATTAAAACGGCTTACAGAAAACTTGCTCTTAAGTACGTTCTCTTCTTTCAATTCCCGTTTGAGTTTTTTCTTTTTCTTTTTCTTTTTCTTTTAGTATTATTATTGTTTGAAATTTTCATGTGGGTACTTGCATATGCGGTTCTGTTTGTTTTGGAAGCTGCTGTTTTTTGTTTTCTCCAAGTGTTGCTAGGTTTTCTTTTGTTTTGTTGTGTAGTGTTTTACTTTCTTATGCAAAGGGAATGGTTTCCATCTTGTTAGATTTCGGAGATTCTTTTTATGCAAAATAGGGTTTCTCTCTGATTTTTTTCTTGTGTTAAACGCTAGTACAATCTTCTTGAGCGAGGTTTGTTAATTGAAGAACCTTTGAGGGTGACGAACATTCTTATCTAATCTGATAAGTTGTAACCTTTCATGTTAAAAAGTGCACTGAATCGAAGAAAGGGACTAGGGTGCAGAGATTGGGGAGGAGGATTAAATACGGATATGATAATACTTATTCAGAGTTTCACTTCAGTAATCTATACAATAAAGCTTTGCATCAGGTTTTTAACCGAATGAGCGGTCTAGTATAGTGGCCATAGCGGACCAAATAGTGGGTGAATAGCGGCTGGGATGACATTGCCTTGTGTTGATTCCAAAAAACCCTCTGAACAGAGACATTAGGGTTTTTTTGGGGGGCTATTTTTGGGATTTCAATTTCTAAAAAGGAAATCTACAGCTGTAATAGTGAAAATGACAAAGACTTGGATTCAGAAGATGATGATTGGTGATTCCTATCTACGAAACTTGTATTTGACTTTTGTTGGTATTTAAGACACCTATTACTTTCTATTGTTAATTATGAACATCATGAATTCAAAATAATTTTGAGAATTTTTATGTATACAATATACATTAATAAACTATAAAAATTTCAGAATAACAGCTATCCTGCTATAGCGTTTTATGGGGTCAGCCACTACTCGCGCCATCTGGTATTCAAAACTTTAATTCTGTTTTTTGAAACACACCAAAAGCATATAAGGAAATACAAAGATTTATCCATAATTTATGTTAGTTTTTTTGTTTTGGTCTTGGAGAATTTAGAAGTTTGTTTACTTGTTTTCTGGTTTAGAATGACAATTATGATGATACATGTCTGGAATCTTTTTACACATCACTATACGATTGACAGGTATCACCCTGACAAGAATGCCAGCAATCCTGAAGCTTCGGAGCAATTTAATGTGGTTGCATATTCTTATAGTATCTTGTCTGACCCAGAAAAGAGAAGGCAGTATGACAGTGCTGGATTTGAGGTCCCTTTCTTATTGTCCTTTCCATGTTTTCTTTCCTTTTTCTGTTTTTAATTTTCAACTCTTCCTACAGTGTGAAAACAAAAAATGGTTTTTGACATGGAAGAAAGATAATATTATTGGGCTGGCCAAAGTAGCTAACAGATAAGAAATGCATTGCTTGACTAGTTAGCTGTGTTTCTTATGGGGAGCATGTTTTAACATCTTAATTTTCTGGTGATCTATAACCAAACCTGACAGATTGTCTTATGTTCTTAACTTTTACATCTCAGGAGAGAGGAATTAAATCATTCATATTGCCTGCCTGCAACTTGGAATTCAAGTGAATTGCATATCCGCAGTTATTATGTTTATTTAACCAAAATTGGTTTGATGCATGTTAATTGTGAAATTTTGGTCATTTATTTCAGTACCGACTTCCTTTACATAAGTGCTAGTTTTTAGTTTTCCTATCTTGATTTCTTTTGGTAGATTATTATCTTTGCCTTCAATCCATACATTCATCTTCATTGATATGGCTTGCCAATTCTCAGAGAATTTAAGTTTCATCAGTATTCTTCTCCTTTCATGGGTGTAAATGGCTCGATTTATGTATCATTCTGTATACATATCTCTTGAAAGCTTTTTGACGTTTTCGTTCATATTCTTCATGATATAGTTCTATTTGAAATGCAACATTCTTTAAGATGTTCTGCCTATACTTATCAGGCCCTTGATGCTGATAGCATGGACATGGAAATTGATTTATCTAATCTTGGGACTGTGAACACAATGTTTGCAGCTTTATTCAGGTATGCATTTTATTGCATGACTATTTGTTTTCAAAATTATTTTGCTTTGTTTCTGATTCTATTTTGTTACAGCAAACTGGGTGTCCCTATCAAGACTACCATTTCAGCTAATGTTCTTGAAGAAGCTCTGAATGGAACAGTTACAGTCAGACCCCTTCCAATTGGATCATCAGTCAGTGGAAAGGTTCTTACTTTCCTCATGATGGATGAAGCAAATAGTCTTCTTGGTGGTGTATTTGTTCCACTTATGTCACAATTTGTTGCAGGTAGAGAAGCAATGTGCTCATTTCTTTGGTGTGACAATAAATGAGCAGCAAGCTGAGTCAGGCATTGTAGTGAGAGTTACTTCAACTGCACAAAGCAAATTCAAGGTATCACTTGTTCACTTGTGCCTTTATTATAACAATTCCTTTGTCTGTTCAACTGTTGTGATTTTGCGTCTGGTTAGTATGGTATTGGATTGAAATATTGAAGGCTGATTTTTCAGTTACTCTACTTTGAACAAGATGCAAATGGAGGCTATGGTTTGGCATTGCAGGTAATCTTCATTGTTCTAGTGCCTCTATAGAATCTACACTTACTCCCTCCTCCCCTCCTGACTTGTTGGTTTAATGGATAGTAGATTGAAATAACTATACCTTCAGTGAGTGAATGGGAGTATAAATCTTGTGAAACCAACTCTAGTTGGAAACATTACCCTTGAGACTGTTGAGAGTTCATATCTGGTGTTTTTGTCAACTCTGGATGTGTCTAGACCATTAAGATTAGCCGACTGTTATTCGCTAACAAATAGCTCAATTTCTCCTCTCCTCTCTCTAGTCTCTCACTTTTTGTAACATAATATTGACAGATTGAGCATTAGAAAAAAACTTGGTTTTTTTTAATAAATAAAGTGAAAGGCACGACAGCACAAATCTGAATACTACCACTAAGCCTTTGGCATTGTGGTAGACTGGTACTTGTGTTTCTCATCTGGATAAAACATCAAAGTTGGCCATGGATTATGTAAAGTGATGCTAAGCTCAAAAGTCAAAGACATAACACAAACATTAGGTGAGAGAACTTTGTGTGGTCTGAAACCTACAACAAATTATTTCTAGGAATAATGTTAAGATACACCATGTGAATTGTTCTTGAACTACTTGTAATTGATTTGTAGATTGCACAAACTGCAACTAGTTATTTATTGATGTAACACTTATGCAATCTCATTGGAATGTATATTTATATTTAACTGATACTGTAACTATCTTTCTATACAGGAAGATAGTGAGAAGACTGGCAAGGTGACATCTGCAGGAATGTATTTCTTACATTTTCAAGTGTATAGAATGGATTCAACGGTGAATGCGGTATGAAAATTATGTTCATTAGGGTTTTTTCCTTTGGTGCTGGCTGTTTGGGAAGTGGTGGTTACTGTTAGTGCTATGTGCAGTTAGCAATGGCCAAGGATCCTGAAGGGGCCTTCTTTAAAAGGTTGGAAGGTCTTCAGCCTTGTGAAGTCTCGGAACTAAAGCCTGGCACTCATATATTTGCTGTTTATGGTCTGAATAATTTATCTTCTTGTATTGTTCTTTTGCCAGTTTACTATTTTAAGTTACATTACTTCTACTGATTCAAGTTAATATTGTTTAGGAGATAACTTCTTTAAGACTGCTAGCTATACAATTGAGGCAGTATGTGCAAAATCATATGAAGATACCACCCAAAAACTGAAAGACGTTGAAGCTCAAATTTTAAGAAAGAGGAATGAACTGCGCCAATTTGAAGTAGAATATAGAAAGGTTATTATTCTCATAAGTAAATCATGGTTAGAGTTTGTCTTGAGACACTTATAGTGAATGTTGTTTCTCTTAATGCTTTTCAGGCATTGGCACGCTATCAGGAAGTGACAGACAGATACACAAAAGAAAAACAATTTGTACGTACACTTTCTATTTGTGCCACGGTTACAACACCAATGTAAATCTAGAAATGCAGGCATTTGCATTACTTTTAATACTAATTTTTCCCACAGTTTAGTTGATAATTAGTTGGAAAAATTGTATCTATTCCATTAAGTTGTGGCAAGCCAGATATGTCACAATTTTCTCACTTGGCTGGCCAAAAATAGGATGAATAATCAGTAGTAATTACAAATGTATATAATTAAAAAACGGGGTGGTGGCCAGGGAGGCTCAACCAAGAAAAGGGTATAATGGAGTTGGTGGTGGATCTATGGACACGGAGATCCCTTGTATCAAAAGTCTTCCTGATAAGTGAGTCCATACATGAAGGCTAGGCGGCATGTCCCGTGGTCGTGGAATGATGGAGAGCATGGCGGTGCATGGTAGAGCATGTTCCGCTTGAGATAGAGACTATCATGTGAAAAAGACTCATACTTGAGGGAAGATTGTTGGAGTACAAGTGAGGTGAAGTCTCATGTTGAGTAGAAATGAGAAAATTAAGCATTATATAAGTGAGAAGAAGACCTATAAATCTAAGCTATAAGGTTTTGGATTGAAGTGTGGTGTCAAGTTCACTTTATATGGTTGCACGTCAAAGACATTGGGGAAATTATGGAACCATGATCGAGTTGATTTCACCATTTCCTTTGCAATTTTTTTGAATTTGAAAAGAAAAAAAAGTGAGAAGAAGGTGATACTTTTGTGGTAGGTGAAAGATATGTGAACTGAAAATAAATTATAAGTTTTTTTTTTTTTTTTTTTTTTTGTTATATCTTTGTGACATTATTGAGACCCATCTGCTTGGTATCCAGGTAGACGAACTTCTGAAACAAAGGGATGGTATCCATTCTTCCTTCACCATTGTGAAGTCAACCAATATTAGTGGAAGTGGCAGCAATTTAAGCAATGGAAGTTCTAGCAAAATTAATGGTGACGAGAGTCCTGGGGAAGATGGAGGGTCAGATGGCAAGGATAAATCAGGCAAAAAGAAATGGTTTAACTTGAATCTTAGGGGTTCTGATAAGAAGTTGATTTAATATTATTAATTAATTAAACACTTGATTTTGGTTGTCAGTTTCAATCAGCTTGCGTTGCAGTTTTTGTCTAGATTATTTTCCTTTGCTTGGTTCAGCCAAGCTGGTTAATCTGTTCATTGGTAATGTGATGCATTCGAAAGAAGAGGTATACAGTATTTATCTTACTGTTTCCAATATTTTTGTTACTCCGACAAACAAGACCCACATCATTCAATTTCCTTGTAGCGTCCTGTATACTTATAATTTTTATATTGTTATTTTGTAATGATATATTCATTCTTGTAAGTTACTTTCTTCATCCTTGCTCTGTGACTGTATTTAACACCGCAGCCTCTTCGAAAAAGATAAAAACGGTGTACATATGTAATATATTTATATTACATATTCTAGTCTTTATTATTGAAAAGAGGATAATTTTTATAGAAAATAATTATAATGTAGTGATTATAATATTTTTACATTATTATTTAGTTATAAATTATCATGTATGAAAAAATTGATAATTTTTAATTTAAATGTAATTTTGGTCTTTTTATTTTAAAATTAAGTTGTTTATAATTTTTTTTATTTTTTAAAATCCATAACTCTAGTTTCATTATTTTAAAAAAGAAATATCATTCAATTTTATAAAATTTATAATGAGAAAGAAAGTTATATACTGTAAAAAAAATGTAATTATTTAATTATAAATTATTATGTATAATAAATTTGTTAGCTTTTAAAATAATTAAATAGTGGTATGTGAAGCAGTGTAAGTGTTGGCACTTGGCTTCGATTCTTTCCTCCCCAAAGCTTTCGTCGTGCCTTTAACTCCTTACATTTTGATAGGGCCTAAACTTGATTTTCTAGTTGAGCCGTAGATAATAAGCCCAACTCTTTGAGTTTGGAAATAGTTTGTTACTTTGTTTGAGCCGAAACTTTGGGTTGGGCTCCTTAAAATTTGAGAAAAATGTTATACACTAGAGTCCTCTATCAAGAATTGTTTTTGACAAAAAGAAAACGATATTTTTTTTTTAATGATAATTGCATAAACGTGTGGGTTGTACAATATTCGATCTAATAATTACAATTTTGAATCTTATTCAATTTTTAAAAATATATATTTAATTATTAACGTAAAATATATTTTGGGTCTCTTTAAAAATTTTCAAATTTTGTTTGTCTTCCAAAAAAATTATGCTTAGTGCGAGCATGAAAACCCGGGTTAACAGCAAGGTACGTCGCACTAATTCTCACAAGAAAGAGCTCCAGGGGAAAATAAGGAAATATGAAGATCCCGAAGTAATTGACGAATCAAAATTGTCTCCGCCGTAGTCTTATTTTCATTTCTCTAATTTAGAAATACTCATTTTTTTTAATCCTCAGAGTGTCTCTTTGAATAGTTTATAACCGCCATTAAATGTTAATTATAACCAACAATAGGTGAAATCATCAACTTTGTTGAAGTCCCCTCTATCTATTTTTGGATCATAGTAATCTTGAAAAGTGATAATAACTCTTGAAAGGAAAAAGTTACAAAAATAAAAATAAAAAATAAAAAATATAGTGAAAGTTAGTCATATGATTTATTAGGAAAAAAATTTAAAATGTTAGAGGACTCAAAATTAAAATACATGAGTGAATGAATATTTTCTAAGATGTTATATAAGAAAGGAGTTTAAGTTGTAAAATAAAAGGACATAGTTATACTGATGACATAATTATCGGGCTTTTTTACTGTTTAGGGGCTTTTTTATTTTTTACTACGGATTGGGGATTGTTTTTAAATAATTTACGGGATAAGTCGTACTAAATATTACGATTTTTGAAATTGAAATCATAATATTATTTATAACTTTTACTGTAAAAAAAATTGTAGTTTACAACTTCCAATTTGTAAAGTAAAGTCGTGCTAGTTTTTACGATTTTAATATGTTTTTTACTTTAAAATCTTAAGGGTTTTTAAATATTTTTTTAAGTGATATTTGCATGTACTACCTTATTCTTTTAATTTTTTTGGAAGTCGTATGATGCTAAATGACTTCTTCATACATACATATATATATATATATATATATATATTATTGCTGTTATATTGTGTTTTGAATTGTTTTGTAAACTTAAGGATTTTTTTATTTATAGGATCGTAATTTATGTTTAAAAATTATAATTATTTTAATATATTAACTTTCAAATTACTAGTATTAGTAATCGTTATGACGACTTATGGAAAGCAAAACTTATGTGATGAACAAAACTGTACAATAAAACAAGCTTTGAATTTTACTTTGAAATAGGTCGATCTATACCAATAAAATGATCGATTTAAATGTAGGAAATTCATCCATTAAATAAATATGTTGATTTAATAACTAGCGTTTAATTATACTAGTAAAGTTAATTATATATTATATTTAATTCAATTTAATAAGTATACCATTTAATATTATTATATAGCCAACCCAATTGTACTGATTTGGTACATTAGTTTGGTTTTGTTTGAACTTCAATAATAAATTAACAACATTATCCATTATATAAGAACTGGAAAGACAAAAATTTATAGCTGTTTCCAAGGAGCAATGGCACCAGAGGGAGGAGGTGACTTGGTGGATCCATAAGTATTATCATCTCTCGATAATTCGCTTATTACGACTTCAATTTCAGAAGTTGTAATATCTGTTATGATTTAATTCCTTTTAATAAATTATTTGAAAATAATCCCCAATTCATAATAAAAAAAAAATAAAAAAGCTCCTAAACAGTAAAAAAAGCCGCCATATCGTGGTACTTTTAAAGGGAACAAATCAATATATTGGTTTCTCTTAACAAAATTATTATTGGCCTTACCGTTTGACTCATAAGAAAATTCTATACTGGGTCTAAGATGCTATTATCATATCTTCATTAACTTGCAAACAGTAAACTCCAAACCTATTCCAGCAAGGTTTCGTGTACACTCTCATACTTGCTCTCGTGTCTTGGTTTTAATTGATTTCGATTCCTAACCTATATATGCTGGCATCGATAGTTTGCCGAAATTTTCCAATGATTGATTAGAAATTTGAACATTGACGCATAACATAATATAGTCATATATGTTGAAAATAAGTACCATAAATTGGAACACTATTTAGCTTTAGAAAATTTGAGCAGACCAGTTTTTTTTTTTGTTGGAAATTCAAACAGACCAGTTACTGAACGTTAATTTACTACTGCTAACTTTGTTTCGTGGGCTCTATGTGCGTTCTAACTTCTAACTCTAACAACTTGGTTAGAAAATAAGTACCAATATTTAAGCTCGATTATCTTTTTCTTTTTCTTTTTTTTTTCAAGAATTATAGAAAGGCACAAAATGCCTCTTTTTCCCTTGTTAGGATAACATTGGTAATAATACATTGACTTCATTGCAATTTCTTTTTTATTTTTCCCAATCCAACCTTATTTGGAAAAATACCTTTATTTTTTTCAAAAACTTGCTTTCAACTAATTCCATGTACTGGCCAATGTGGCAATTAGGTTAAAAAAATGTATTGGCCATAATTTGACAAAATAGTTATTGTTTGAAGATAAAACTATAATAATAATTCTTAATTGGTTCTAACGAATTTAACTAATTTATTTTGGGTATAAAATTAGTGTTGGATTTACTGAATTAGGTTTATATGCAACAGTTTTGTGGACAGTTTCCTTAGCAATAAATTATCTCATTGTCGTACGTATAGGTTGGTGGGTAGCTAAGTAAAGCATGTTTTTTCTCATTGTTGTTAAAGGACAAAACTTAATTTACTCAAAGGTTCTATCAGGAATTTAGTCTGAAAGTTATTTCACATCAAAACTATATGAGTTCTCTTCTCATATCAATTCTATTATAATTCATTTTATATTTACTACTACTGCCTTTTGCATGTAATTGAAAAAATAAAGAGATTAGAATAATTAATATAATAAGACATGATTTGAATGGGAAAACAAATATTTCTAGCATATTGGTGAATATATAATAGTCTAAGTATACCAAGATTTCGAGCACCGTTTCAACCAACTTCATCTAATTTTAAATTTATATGAATTAACTTTATTGTTATATACTATAGTCTCTATTAGTTTTGATTATAGGAATCTGAATCAATATTAATTTTTCTTTACATGAAAGACAAGAGTTCCAGAAAAATGAAAGTTGTCTTATGTTTGGCAAAAGTGGGGGGAATGAACATTGAGAATCTAGGTTGGAGAATGAAAACATATAGATTAAAAAAATTCTAATCATAGGAAATGGAACTTAATTAAATAGGAATCAAGATGGAACAGCCAAAATTGGTATGTGGTAAGTGATCACTGGTCAATGAAGATAATTAATCTGGAGTGCTGCAAACAGTTTAGTGCCCATGTGGAACTAACAAAAATCCTGTAAGAATACCTCTTGTTTTCTTTATTATAGATAGGTGATAATG
Source organism: Glycine tomentella (assembly GCA_007407185.1). Lineage (NCBI taxonomy): Eukaryota > Viridiplantae > Streptophyta > Magnoliopsida > Fabales > Fabaceae > Glycine > Glycine tomentella. Next base: position 654,804 of record PYAF01002236.1, read on the forward strand.
TTAGATTTTGTCATATATGTCACGTGAAAATGTCCCCTAAGTATGGATGCCTTTGGGTTATATGTTATGTGAGTGGCATATTACATTAGCATATATAGTCGTCTAAATGTTTGTCACTTTATTAGCAACCGCGCACTTGTTCTTGTCTCATTGATTGACTACAGTTCCCTGCCCTAAGATCTATCAAAAACTTCATTCTCGGGAACTTTATATGCATATTTAAAACTCATAAAAAGCACAAGGGATTTTCGAATTACGTTCATTTTTTTTGTTATAAATGTGGACATTCTTGACCATTTAATCTAGGCTTACCTTTCACGTTGATTACATTATTAATTCTTTAGTTTTGTTGATTATATGAGAGAGAGAAAGAGAGAAGACTAACATACTTAAAGCTAACTCCACCCCCATAAAACATCCCAACAATTTTGTTTTTAAATAGGGGGAATATTAATTTTTAAATGAAGTAGGTAATGTCACTTGGAATACATGGAGGGGCTAATTGAGTCATACCCACATTGTTTGGGGGGTGCTTAAAAAGCACTTTGAACATATCTATAAAAAGGATTTCCAACTTGAAATCTAAGTCACATTGAGGTTATCTTTTAATCCTTTATGGATGCTTCCAAAGTAATGGTTGCAAAAAGAAACAAAGATGATTAGAAAGTTAATGGGGGTTCTAATATGATAGGATTATGTCTATCAATTATCTTATTAAATATTTTGATTTATGATTTCATTGGTTAAATTCACTATAAGCACAACTTGGTGGGCCATAATCACGATCCGGGTGATCTTAATGATAATATGGGCGTCACTTCAATCAACAACAACAAAAGAAAGCATGATTAATGCCCTCCAGGGAAGTGTTTTTTCTAAAATTGATGGTGGAAACCATTACAAGTAGTAGTTCAAAAATTTAATAAATTAACACCAATTAATTCTTTTGAGGACAGTTGTTTATCAATCAATACTAATTGTAAAGTGTGATTGGGCAATCCTCTCAGCATCCCCAACTTAATCATATCAAAGGCATACTATAGATTTTAAGTGTTCATGTGGAGCAAGTGCATGCCATAAAACTTTCATGTGGTCCCAACGCGGGTAGTGCCTACTTATGTAGGTCAAAATAATATAGGTAAAGAGTTTTTTTTTTTTTTTTTTTTTGTAGTAAAGTACTAAATAGCTTAGTTAAGTGTTTATTGCGTTAAGTATTTAGTATGTATAAATTATTTCTATAACCGAATAGAAAATAAGGTTAAATGGTTTTCATAACATATTTCCGTAAGTTGTTTTATAAAGCATAATGAAATAAGTTTAAAACAACTTATGAATATATATTAATAGTAAAAAAATATTAGTTATTAGTATTAATTACCTTTTGTTCCTATATAATTTTCATTATGAAAATTATTATTTTTATATAAATGAAAATCAAATTATTAATAAAAGTATTTTATATCTATATTATTAATATAATAGATCGATTAATTGATTATTATATTAGAAAAATATAAATAACTATAACACAATTGACGTGTCAAATAGTTAGTGTAAAGTCGTAATATCTATATTAAAAAAGATAGAACAACATAAGAAAAATAGAAGTAGCAGAAAACTTAGTAAAAAATCAAAACAATTTAGAGACATTTTGGTTTTTAATTTTAAAAATTATAAGATATATTATTTTAAAAAAATATTTTATCAAACAAGATATTTTATTTTAAAAATGAAAAACAAATGCCCTTAACTTATAGTATGATACTATTTCTTTTTTAGTTCATTCAACTGAATCCTAAGTTGACCACTGGCTGTTCTATTTGGGCAATTTAATTTAATTATTTTTTGGGTGATAATTTAGTTTAATTAATTGAATATGATGAAAGAGAAGGTAATAATTTTGAGGGGGATGCCTGAATCAGTTAGAAATAGTGGATCGGACTGCCAATGTTATTGCAGAAGATCGTCAGGATATGATTTGGAAATTACTTATAATTGTCAAACATCCTAATCAAACAAATTAAAGCCGAGTGGGTAGAAGAAGAAATTAAGAAAGCCATTTATGGAACGCAACAACACACAAGATAAAGCCAAAAATTGGTACAAACATTTTGCTTGGTCACCCCTGGTCACAACAACAACTACTGTCTCTACATGAAAGTCCTTTTAACCTTTTTGAATGAGACTATACACACATCTATATGAGATTGTCAATTCCATATATTTATTGTGTTGAGGGGAGGGGGGCTGTAGTGAATAGTGACAGAGGCTGACTCCTATAAACCCTTAAAAATATTTATTAATTAATTATTTTTTATATATCGAGTTGGATAAAATTCTTATAGAAAATAAAATTTTCTTTAAAATCTTTAATGTAACTGCATACGCTTTTAAAAACTCAAAATTCGTAATTTAGTGAAAATAATCCAATTGACCCACGTGTCTAATATAATTAACTAATTGAATGAACTTTATAACCATTGCACAAGTTTTCCATATTTACACAAATTGAACAGACATATAATAAATAAAAAATCGTCCAACATCATTTTAATCACACAAGTATTTATTAAAAACATTTGAAATCCTGATTTTTTTTTTTTTTACAATTCAAAAAGAAATTTATCATTGCTAAATTAATTTAAAGAATCATAAAAATAGAAATAATGTATTTATCATTGCTAATTAGGATTATTACTACTTAATTAGTGATTTTAAGTTCAACTCCTAATCTCTTAGATATGTATTTGCATTCAATACTTACATAGAGTTTTGATTACAAGAAAAGCTCAAATTAGTGTCGGTCAATTAGCATCGGCCTCTACCTTGACACTAAATGATTAGATGACACTAAACCACTATTAAAATACTTTTTGTTATTTTTAATATATATATATATATATATATATATAATCTTTGGCCAAACATGCATTAATTAATAATTTATCAGAATTTTATTTGAACCCGAACATATAAAGCTATTCCAGCCTAACTTTTTAAATTTTAAAAATGTATCTTGTATTTCTTATTTTATCATCAACCTTCTTCCCTTCCCACTTTGTTAGCCTCCTTCTTACTCTTCCCCTTTCTTTTTTGTCCTTTTCAGTTGTTGATGATATTCTTTTCTCTGTGTTATAAGTGATTTTCGAGGTAATGAATATCAATAAGATTGACAATGGTGATTATGGTGATTTTAGGTTTGTGGTGGTGGTGGTTGTTTCTTTTCTTCTATTGATATTTTCTTTTTACAGGTAGTGGTGGTGGCTATGTGCGATGACGATTTGAGATGTATTTTTGGGTGTAGCATGGTGACTCTATAAGGAGTGTGATGGTGGTTTGGTGAAAGTGTGTGGCAATGTGTGATGACAGTTTGGGGTTTGATGAATTAGGGACAATGACATTGTTCTTTTTGTTCAACCTTCACAATTTTTGTGTCGGGTTAAACAATAACCTAAGGGTCGGCCAAATTTGATCAACACATTCTAGTTAATGTCGATTTGATTAGCATTGGTCATGAAGTCGCAACATAGTCGAATGAAGTAAAATTTGTGTTGCTTTTGACCATCATTGCCAGATTTTGATTGTCACTCATTGTTGGTTTTCTTGTAGTGTTTTTCGTCCATCATCTAAATAAATAAAAAATCATGTTGTTATATATTAATATGGATCTCGTTGCATAGAACACTTAAACTTCTTATCTTCATTTTCATTTTTATTTCTCTTCACATAAAACAATTTTTTTTGCTAAATTATAATTTTAATGATTTTGGTCTCCCTATTTTTCCCACAATTTTAGTTTTTTGTTTAATTCTTAATTCATGATTTTGCTAATTTGAAATTTTAGTTTTTCTCCAGTGTTGCATAGGTTTTTTTTCTAATTGAATTCTAGATCTAACATATTTTAAGTTACCTTTAATAAATAATTTAAGCAATTAAAATGTAAAAAAAATGAAATAAATGTATGTAAAATTAAAGATTGGAATAAAAACAGAAAAAAAAATACAAAGGCAAAATCGTAAATCAAGAATTAAAAGCCACCTAAAATTACAATTTTTTTCACTGTGCGTGGATCAAAATTTTATTAGTCCAACTCCTATTTAATATTGGGTTAATTGGGTCCATTTACTTAATTCAACCCATTTTCATGTTTCTTAAAAATATAATCTTATTAATTTGAATCGACGGAGAGATTATACTAATGATAATTTATAATTACGAATCTAGGAACTACGCAACCATTAAAAAGGATCAGAATTAAACATTCACTGCAAAGGTGATATGTGGCGAGGGATATATTATAAATATATTTTTCTTACATGAGAGGAAATTTGACTAATTTGGAGGGAATGGTTAAAATAAAGAATAAAATATAACGCATATTGGGAGGAGGGGACAAGGTGGGTCACATTAGGAGTTGTGACGAAGACTTAAGAATTGAAGAAGGCCTTACTTTTTTATTTTTAAATTGTATGATAAATATCGGTATAAGTATTATGATTATGATTAATTATGCTTTTAAGTGGGAGATTACAAGCCTACAAAAAGCTCTCACTCTCACTCTCTCGGAGTTAGTAAGATTCGCAGAGATCTCTCTCAAAGCTAGAAAACCAAAATATAAATTATATAGATATAGATTTCAACGTCAATCACGCAAACATCATAAACAATAATTCATCATCATCAACACGTAACGGTGGGGACCCAAACCCTAAGTTTCGCAAACACACACCTGAGCGTTATAATATTCAATTCAATACCCTCCATGTCATAACACTAAAAAATGCCCTTTCAGACAAGCCAACTCGGAAGTGTACAATAAGTAAAGTGTCCACTTTTTTCCCCATGTCCTCTCTATCTCAAAACTTAGTATGAGCCACAAAGCCAAGCTTCAAGCTTATGCTTGAAACTTTGACTTTATTCACTAAATTGTCATCATGGCTAGTGATGGCATCTGTAAGAAGAATCCAAGTAGGAATAATGTGAAATTAAAGGATAAAGATGTATGGAAATTAATTTCATGATATTTGTAGTTTCTAATATCACAGAGATATATACCGTGATATCTTGTCTAATATAAGTCTAAAAATTTAATACCATGAAATAAAAATTATATAAATATAATAAATAATATGACATGATAAAAGAAGGTATTTAAGATGAAATGAGAGATATAAAATTAGTATATATGCTGTATGTATGATATATGTATTATGTATATATAGTATCTAGCTAGAATGAGGGCGATTAGGATGTTGACACGTAGGTCATGCAGCAGTGATTAGTGGGGCGGTGTTAATTAGACCTGAGCGCCATATATGGTCCAATTTAGGATCTTGGATGCTATACTATGAAAGCTCTTCTGTCTATCTCTCTTTGTAGGGACACTTCTACTTTTTCTGGAGAGAGATATGTGCGATAGTGGTGGGTGAAGGTGTCGGCTTATACCTATAGATTGAACCAAGAAATGTTAGTGTAATAGTAATATTTTAATTTTCAGATGAATTTTGTAAATTTTTTATTAAGTAATATATTATTAGCTAGTGGTTTTCATTCACGTGATTGTGTGAGAGAAGCCAAAAATGGAAAGAAATATAAGATAATATAGTGAGGTATGGAAGCGGTTCAATATCTAATTTTGGGACATTCAATTGCTTTCATAATTCTTTGTATCAGCTGCAGAATTAGTTGGAGTCAGCAGAAGCCAGGGTGGGAGGATAGAGACATGGGCTTCACGGTGGTTTATTGGGTTGCGTTCCTTCTTCAATAAAATGTTTTAAATGAAAAAATATAGTATATGATATTTCAAAAGTATCCAATAAAGAGAACTTTCGATTTCAAATGGAACATCTGTTTTCTGAATTGATGTTCGATTAATTAATTGTTTAACAATCTTAAATAAAGTCATGGAGAAAAGGGTGGCATGAGCATTATGGAGAGATATAGTATGTCTGTACGTGTCATAAATGAATTGGGGTTGAGATGAGCTGAAGTTCGAGTTGAGAGTCAGACCTTTAGCAAATGTTTATCAGTTGATGCAAGGTGGTAAGCTTTTGATTGGTCATCTTAGGCAACGTTCAAATGCATGAAATAAAGATTGAAACAATTGCCAAACATCTTAAATTTTCTAGCCTGTTGAAAATTCTTAGGCACAGCTTATTAGACATCATGTATAGATGTAGAGACGAAATATTTTTAACATATACAGTACATATATTCTCACAGTTTTAATCTTAAACGAGCTTGTGTTATTTAATCATAAATAATTATTTATAAGACTTATAAGATAATTTTTAAAAAATCAATAAATCTATATAAATGATATTTTTTTATTGAATGATAGTGTAATTTAGTGCAAGATCATTTTTCTAATATTAAATAGAATACTTATAGCAAGACAGCCTAGCTTAAAATATTTCTCCAACCCTAGCATATTCAAAAAGAGAGACTCCAATGACTCTTTCTCTCTCTACTGATATGAGTTAGACATACAAATTATTAAAGTCTGTGATGGGTTGGGATGATAAAACAAGGAATGGGTCCGACTGTCTATTAAATTTTGAATAAGTTAGTCAGCCAGTTTAATGCCTTTGATAGTGCTAGCTACATAGATAATATATAATTCAGCAAATGCAAGTTGATTGGTTGAGGCTATGAGTTGCCCTTCAAAATAGCTACCCTTTTATTTTTTTGGTGAGTCACACATACTATAACTATATATGCATAATTTATGTACAGTGCCTCGTACATACACGAGGGAGAAGTGTGTGAAGCAGAAAAGCGATTGAATGATAGAATATGACTCCGCTTCAAAGCCAATCATTTTATACAGGACTTTCATCGATCCCGTGCCATACGCCCATCACATGCATTACATTCTCAAACCCAGTAGCCCTGATTCCATTTCCCACCGATTTTTTGCATATATATAACAAAGCTGTCTGTCTTGTTTTTTTTACCCCCAAACTGTTCGCTATTAAGAGTGTGATAAATTGTATGTGTTCGAAAGATCGTTTGCAAAACTTGATTGTGAATTAAAATAATTTTTAAATTAACTAGGGTTAAATAAATTAATTATAAAGTAATACGCTTTATATTCAATTTTTTATTTTATTTTAAAAGTAAGTTAGTAGAAACACTGGGTGTATAAAAAACTTATTTAAAATTATTTTAACTCAACAAAATTTTTACTTTAAATTAATTCTTTAACATGAAACCAAATATACAAATATTTACTTAAAATTAAAATTAATTTTGTTGTAACTGATATTTTAAAATGATTATGGATAACTTAACGTGATATTTTAAACATTTATTCAAACATGCACAAGTGTGTAAATGAATAAATGTTTAAAAAATGAATTTTAAATAAAATTAATTATGTATAATTGATTTTAGTTAAAATTAGTTTTAAAATATGTCATTTATGTTGGCATGTTTGTTTTTATTCCATAAGCAAAAAAATATGGTATTAATTTTTTTTATCTGACACAAAAATCACTTAAAGTTATTTTAACATAAAAAATTATTCTAAACTCAAAATCAATTATTTAACATAAAATAAAACGTGTGAAAATTTACTGAAAATAACATTAGATAGTATTTCAGCTTAATTATTCTATATCATCTGCCTTGAATTCCTACATGCTATAAGGTCACCTTTGTAATTTGAACAAACGAGTAAAAAGGCAAATGGAGATTAAAAAAACTGTAATCAAGAGACAAATTCCAAGCCTTTGGGTCCCTTGGCTGTGGGTCTTCTAGGGTTGTGTTCCCATATTTTCACACACTTTCTTCTCCTTGGGACATCCGCAAGGACCCCACTTTTCTCTCCCTTTATTAGCTAAATTTCTACACAAAATTTGCTTTTTGTCAAAACCCATTGAATCCTGGGTATAAATAGGCCCCAACACATGCAACAAACTACTCCTTAATACAAACACATTAACTACCCTTCTTTCTTGTTCCACACTTTCACTACTACTCCTTCCTTCCTTCCCATGGAAACCACCCAACTTGACTACAACACTAAAAAAACAAACCCCACTTCCCCAACGCGCTTGAAGCTCTTCGGTTTCAGCGTAAACCACGAAGACATCATCATGGAAGAAGACGAGGTGGCGCATGATGACGTGGCAGACTCCACCACCAAGGCCACTTCTTCCACTTCCCCTTCTTCCCCGTCTGACTCGCCGGATTCCTCCGTCGCCGGTGCCGGACCGCCTTCCTCCGCCGACCGGAAATACGAGTGCCAATACTGCTGCCGAGAGTTCGCAAATTCACAAGCACTTGGCGGACACCAGAACGCGCACAAGAAGGAGCGTCAGCAGCTGAAGCGCGCGCAGTTACAGGCCTCCCGAAACGCCGCCGTTTCGTTCGTTCGGAACCCGATGATCTCCGCCTTCGCCCCTCCGCCGCACCTTCTGGCTCCGCCGGGGACCGTGGTGGTCCCGGCGGCACCTCCCTCGTGGGTTTACGTGCCACCACGTGCCGCGCCTCCTCCCTTCCACGTGTCAGTGTCGCACGGTTGTGCGTTCCCGTCGGCGCATGGCAACAACAACAACAACGGCTTCAGCAGCAGTAGTAGTAATAATAGTAACAACGTGACCATAACAACGGGTGTGAAATCTGCGGGTGCAGGGATGTTTCCCTATGTTGGCGTTGTAGGAGATTCTTCGTCATTAGCTTTGTCAACGGTGCAGGTTCAGGCCCGGGCCCACCACGCTAGGATTGATGGGCCCTCTTTGAGTAGGTTTTCCAAAGGTGACGCTGGGCCCAAATTTGATGATGCATGGGGCTTGGACTTGCACCTTAGTCTTGCGCCAGCTACGCCCTCATCTCTCGGCTCGGCTTGAAATTCAGTGACTGTGAGTCCAATAGTAGTCTCTTTGTTCAGGCTTGACGCGCCGTTTAAAGGCATATCATGGCTGTTTCAGCTTCATATAGTGTACATTTTCATATTTACTTCCTATTTTTTCAAGCAAATTATTTATTTCACTTAGTACATATTTCAACTGCTCATATAGACCACACGCTCTAACTTGATTTTTACTTCATTATAATTCAAAAAAATTAAGTAACTTTTTGTTCTAATTCTGTTTCATTTGTTCATACAGCTAAAATGATATAATAACCATCATAGTTATTAAACATGTGATCAGAGAATTCGATTTCCAAATTCTTGTATATAAAAAATATATGTCAATAAATATCGATTTCTTAAATAAATAAATGTTAATTCTTTAAAGAATTAGTTCTTAACTTCTTGAGGATATACCTCAATTCAATCGTAAAATTGGATAAGATAAGGCTAATAATTAAGAAACCTAAGCAATTAATCAAACCAATTGGAGCAACTTTAAAGACAGTATCTAAATATTAAGAAAATCTGACTTAGCCAATTACACTGCTGGTGTGAGTTAATTTGTTTGTAATCAGGAAGCAGCTGCTGTTACTTATAGAAGTAATGTGAAGTCACTTATATAAAGTATTGCAACAACCACTTGGGTATCAATTATCATTAATAAAGATGCTCATATGTGTAATTTTCAGCATGGGATCGGTGCACTGATTCTTATTGAGCACATTGTGGTCCATTCATATAATGAAGGGATGCTAATATACCTTTCAGTAACCAGAAAACACATAATTCGCTTTTTAATTGATTTTTATACTAGAAAAATCTTGCTAGTGGGCGAACAGCTAAATTATTTAAAGAGAATTCAAACATGAATTTTGTATATCTTGAGTATTTGAGTTGATGCTTATGTCTGGATCGTGACTATAATATAACTGCATCCTGGAGTAGGGAGAGTGACCTATCTGACATTTATTTTATCGTCTTGAAGATTTGAAGCATGGCTTTCGCTTATTTACTAGGATATTAGTAATATTTTAACCACATATATTCCTGTGGTGAAAAAAATCAAATAAAAAACAGAAGTGCTTAGACAGGCAGCACACAGCTATTACTAGTCTCTATATCAAAACCAACTATAATTAGACAGGTTGTACAGAAAGTACAATCCATGTGAAAGATTATTTCATTATATTGTTTTGAAGTTGAGGCAAAATAATTTTAATGAAATAATTTTAAATCATTAAACGTAATAAGACTATATGTAAAAATTAATGTTACTGTAAATTTTTATTGAAACGTGTATTTTTCATTAGAAAATAACAAGACTCAAAGTAAAACAGTCAAGTACTGAGCAATTTGACAAATCTTAATTCCAGCTGTGATTATGAAATGTCCAAAATTTGTATTCACATGAGGAGAAAAATGAGAAAAAGCTAAAGAATCCCAACGTATGGTACTCGCTCAATGCTTGTTATATATTATTAGAATGTACATCTTACGCATTTTTAACTTAGTCACGAAGGTTTTAAATTGTACTTGTGGTCAGTTTCATTAAATTCTTAATGATGTAGAAAATTATGGATAAATACGAGGATATATGTCTCAAAAGTCTTGAGCTTCAGGCTATAAATCATAGTCGCAAACCACTTTAAAATCTTATAAGCCACGAATGCAGATTTTATTTGAGTCTTCTCTATAAAATTATGTGTGATTTCTTCACATATTATGAAGATCGTAGTACGCAATATGTTTTTCACCTTCCTTTCATGGTTTTATTGCTTCTGTCCTTCCATCAACGGTTAAAGAGTAGCTGATAGTAAGAATAACAATATTGTCAGAATCACGTGGTCACAACATATGAAGCTCTATGTATATTATTGAGCAATGACACTCGAAAACGAAAATTCAACAATAATCATGAAATTTTACTAAGTGTAAACGGGAAGTTTATGGGTAAAAATTTTGTGCAACATATATGATGGGAGGAGCTGAGGGAATGATAACTGGTCTGTTTCTTTCAGTCACTATATATGTTATAATACCACATTTGATGCCTTGTTTAACACGAATACCTTATAGTTGATTGGAGACATCAATGAAAATGCATATGATTGTGTTCCTTGTTACCTAAATGGTCAATATGCTTCAATAACATTAGCCATGCAAGAAAAAGAAAGAGAATCTTTGATGAAGATTGATATATTAATTCCATCATCCCCTTAATTGATTTTTAAGATCTTTTTGCCTCTCAAAGAACGTGAAATATTATTGCAATATTTCTAGACACTAAAAAGCTCCAATTAACCCTTCGATGGTTTGTTTGTTGGTACCTCATTTTCTTCTTGAATTAAAAAAGTAGATAAAATGTGGGACCAATAACAAGCAGACTAATATATATTTTTGTAAAATGCAATTTGGAAATGTACAGTTTAATTGGATCAGCCGATTCAAAAACAAGTGCTCCATTCAAACACACCAATCTTTCCTTGTCTTCCATAATTCACTGAACAAGCTTGCTATCAACGATCTGTAGGTTGCTGTCCTAAAATATTTATTTGTTAAGAAAATAATAGACAAGAATCGCTCCTCACGCTGAAGAGACTTGTTGGTAAGAGTAAGACAAACCTTTTACTAAATTTAAAAATATAGAAATATGTAATAAATGTTCTATTCTTTTAATAAAATATTCTATTTCTTGTGTGTGTAGTCACATAAATTGATGTGTGGTAACTTGTTAAATTCAGTATCTTTTTGGTGTTTATTCAAAAGAGATAGTGTAAATATATAACACTTGTAAATAAACAATTTGAGGTCCCAAATAATATCCTAACAAGAACACTTTCTTAACGAGAGAAACGAATAAACTTTGGGGAAGAGAGTGATGAGCTAGCTAGAAACGGTCATGTTGACAAGTGGTATATTCCCAAAATTCTCTATCTTTTTATATCTTTCTCATGACTTAAAGTGAAGTTCAGAAAATGAATATATATTTAATGGAATTAGGATAACGCAAAGTCGGTGCTTTTGCCACCCATTATATATATGTATATCGAGATCTTTGATTCAAACATGTCAAACCCAAAAGAAGATTTGGGCCACTTTAATTAAAAGTTAAGGTTGGATGATTCTATCTGCCTAGCTTAGCCATAATCTTGGTTTTAATTTGTCTTAGTTGGAAACAGGTGGAATTGGTTTCCGCAAGGGAGGTTAATGGAGAATATGAATATTTGAGATTTTCTTGCGAGGTTGGACATGCTTTCGGTTATACCTTTCTCTTATTTTGTATGCTTGAATTGGTAATTTTGGTTTTGATTTGTGGAAAAAAAAAAAGGTTGATTCATTTCAGAAACATGATGATATATTTGAAAATATGAGAAGTTAGAAAAGTTTGTTGCTCCTTTAGAGCTTTTCCACATAGTAGAATTGATTATCCCTTGTGGTTGGTGAGAAAAGAAACTAAAAAAATCTAGCTCAATCCCCCACCTTTTTACACTAGCTATCGAATTAACACGATATTAGCTGTGAATACGATGTATCAAACCTACTTTTTTGAACTCCTAAGTTAATCTAACATGGCTTAGACACGCAAGTCACAACCTAGTCAAGCTTTCTTGTTAATTTTAACCCGTGAAATGGAAAAGGAGCATGTTAAGTTGAACCATCTTTTGGTTTCTTATTAGTCACTTTAATCCAATTAGAGACATGATTAAGTTTGAGCATGTTTAAAAAAAGAGTTGTTATTAGTAGATATTTACTTCTTCCTTTTTTTCATCTCACCGGCCTTTATCTTATTTTTCTTTTTATCTCTCTTTTTATTTCTTTTTTTATGTAGTTGTAATTTCTTGTTACACATTTATATTTTTTTCTTTCTATTTTTTCTTTTCATCCACTTATACATCCCAAAAATGGAATGTACTTTCACCATTTTTCAAATAAATTAGGTTTGCCCAGGCATGCATGTAGCTTGGGACCATGAAATTTTAATTGGCTCTTAACGGGGAAGTCATTTCTCTTCCTTCTAATTGGCTTGAGCTTGATGGAGAAGTTAAGATAGAGAGAAAAGGTCAGCCATTACACTCAGTGTATTAGACATCATACCCAATCTAAACGAAAACAAGGACTGTTTGTTATAGCAGATAGTGACTTTTGCAAATTACTACCCTCCGAAAGTCTGTCTTTAAGTACCATAGCTTTGCACTATTGGTCAACAAGGAGGATTTCACGATCTATGATGTAAAGGGACATTGTAGGAGTTGGAAGCTGACTAAGACATGATTTTTTTTTTTCCTTTCTTTTTCATCTCCTTCCCCCCACAAACTTGGATATTGATTGGCTTCCCCATGTTATCGCACTATGATCGAGTATTTGTTCGGAGACAGGTAGTTGGTTATAATTTTAAGAGAAATTATACTCATAGTGTGGTACCCCTATTACATATATGTTCTTTTGAAGATATAATCATGTTTGAATTACTATCAGACATAAAATATATGTAAATATCTTTCTCAACATGAATTTTAATTTTAATTTATTACATCATAAAATAATAGCTTTCCAACTCTGATTGGTAAAAAATACTTAATAATAATTTTTTTTATAATCAAGAGTAAGATAAAAAGAGAAGAGAAACAAAAATACTCTTTTTATATCATATTTGACATTTAAGATTTTCAATTTCACACAAATTAAAAAAAATATATCTTTTTTAAATTTTTGTAATTACATTATTAAATATTTTAAGACAACAGTTATTTGGCATTAAAAAAAAAAGGCAATAGTTATTTGAGGTCGTAACTGAAATAAAAAATAATAAATATTTCATTAAAAATTGAAAGTGTCAATCAAAATGCGCTTGACATTATAGAATACGCAAGTTGTTTACCGCAAGTCCGCTAGAGTAATAATGCATGAAAGTCTTGCTTTTTGAATCGGAAGCATAAGGTATAATCATTTTTGTTGGACCTTTTGCTTCCATTTGGCATATGCATGGTTGGGAAAAAGTAGATTAATCATGGCTGAGAAAATATTTTAATGCGGGAAAAAGAGAGTAAAAAGGATAAAATCTGTTACAAGGATAAAATCTCTGACTTCTCAATCTTTGTTCGCTGTATCACATGAATCATGAACACAAATAGTATCTATACTATCATGAACTCAAAAAATCTGCAACACTTCTTTTTGGTAAATTCCATATAAAACTCATATGTGCTATACTTTCATTTCAAGTTTTCTCTAAAACTTTTCATTTAATCCTTATGATACTTTGAGCTAATAACTAACGATACTTTTGCTCATTTGTGTTGATGATTAGCTTGGTTTTGTATTTTGAAATTTGTAATGCTGACTCTGTTTGGTTTTTGTGCTTCACTTAAAATGGCCTGGCACTCCTTGTGATTAGTCTGTTGTTTCTTATATTAATAATATCTTTTGCCTTTAAAAAAACTTTCAATTAGTGAAAACTGTAACTATAATATACAAATAAGGTGATTCATCAAGCAAAAATTATATACACAAAGTTAAGATTGAAATTATATTTTTTTATCTCTCTAGTATCATAATTGTGAAATTTTAGTCTCATGAGTTCATCTAATTATGTTAATTGAGTCTTTCATA